>JAOTQG010129209.1:3898-20428 GCA_025631175.1 Iris virginica
TTGGTGTTTTGTAGGACACAATAGTACGCAACTATTTTGGACTATGAGAGCAGTAGTTCTTGGTATGACCTATTCTAGATAGGGTAAGTACGTGAAAACTCTCTTGTCAATTCTTTATCGTTTGTAGTGAAAACATGTCAGTGGAGTGGATTAAACCACATTAACTCCTATGCTCCCCTTTACTTGTTGACTTGTTTACTCTGTTGTATTTTTGTCACTCTCAAATTTTTTGATATTTATTTTTGATCAATCACTGCATCAAAGATAGAAACTTGGAATTTCGCACCAAAAATATCCTTGTTTTTATACAATAGATACCAGAGTTAGGTTTGTCAAAAATATTTAATAAAGAATTTGGAGTATCAAGATGGTCATTGAAGGCATAGCTTCTCCACAGCTCTAAAGAAGTTTAATAGGAGTAATACTTTAGCCTATGGCAAGTTAAGGCTAAGGATGTGTTGATTCCGGTTAATCAAGCGATAGTAGTGGATGGGAAGGAAGCCACGCCAACTGATACGAAGGATGAAGTATGGCATAGAATTGATTAAGCATTCATTGACTTTCGCAATGGCCCCGGCGGCTAACAACATCAAGCAATGTAGCCGAAATAATGTTCACTACAACGAAATCTCCAAGATATCTGCAAAGACGACACGGGAGAAGTTAAAGCATCTCTACATGAATGCCTATCGATATGATCTTTGTCTAATAAGCAAGGTGTGGTTCGTGTTTGCTTCAAAGGTGTAAAATTCAAGAGAGAGCTCCGATGGTGTTTCCAAGTGAAGGGTCCACGGATGAAGGATTTGGAAGATTCAGTTTTGGTAGTGGTTCATGGAGCGAGTTCAAAGCCGCTTTGATTTGTGTTTTGAAGATCAATTCTAGGCACCCTTTTGGGTGTCGAGCCATGTTGGGTAGTTAAGGGGGCACGGATCAATTGTGATAGAAGGATGATGCAGTTTGTGCTAAGGTGGAGATTGTTCGGATATGGTGTCTCAAATTATATCAGGGATAGATTCGTAAATCCTATGTGAAAGAGGATCATATTGGGTAAAATATTATATTCTCGGAATGCCTAAGGAAATTAACCTAGGATTCCTTTTACATTAAGATTTTTGATTTAGTAATGCTTTTCCTATTGGATTTTGGGTTTGTATTCCTTGCTCTATAAAAAGAGGTATATAATAGAGGAATAGAGAAGATAAAAGACATATGACACAAGTTTGAGAGTTTACTTGGCGTGTGTTTGACACAATACAAGTTTGAGAGTATATACTTTGTGTGGCTGTGGGTGTAATAGACAAGCACAAGTTTGAGAATCAAAATTGGGAGTGTATAGGAGACTTGACACAAGTTTAAAACTTTTAACTTGGGGTTTCATAAGTTTGAGAATATAAACTTGAAGTGAGAGAACACGGCACTAGTTAAGGAGTCTAAACATCGGTGTTTTGAAGGACAACATAATCCAAGGCTATATTGGGTTGTGAGAGCGTCAGAACTTGGTAGGCCTTATTCTCGATAGGGTGAGCAAGTGGAAATTCTTGTGGAAATTCTTGTGTAAATTCCTAATCATTTATAGTGGATTTCTTGTTTGCCTTGGAGTGGATTAAACCGCGTTAATTCCCATGTTTTCGTTGCTTGTCGATATGTTTACTCCATTATATTTTTTTCATTCTTTCTCAAATTGCTTGATAATTACTTTTGATCAAAGTCAATTCCGCATCGAAGATAGAAACTTGGAATATTCGCACCAGTAATATCTTCATTTTTATAACACTTATCACAGAAGACTCCAGAATACTCTATTTTCTGCTGCTCATCCGGCCCCGATTGAAAGAAAACTCGTCCTCGAGTTGATTCATGTTTCCCAGGATCCATGGGATGTTTGACTAACGCTCTCAAACCCTTCTTCTTCTCCTTTCACTAATGGGGTTTAATAGACCATAGAACTGATGTTGCCTGCTTAGAATAGAGTTCGCAGCAGAACCTTTAAATTATATGCACAAAAGTACTTTAACATCTATATACTTGTGTTAGCTTGTCTCACGTCCAAAAAAAGTCTCCCGCATAAAATCACCGCCGCTAGTTTTACCATAAAAGTCGCCCTTCAGACATTTATCGAAGATATGTCATATCTTCAACTCCATCGGAGTAGGATGTCCTTCAAATGTATAACAGTCAACCCCAATACTTTCATTAGACTCGTAAACATCACAACATCGTATAACTTGAAGAGAAGGCTTCGAAGAACTTGAGTCCAAGTCTTCAACATCGTCTTCATATAGACTATAGTCATCGAATATATGAGGTGAATCATAATCGACGCAATTCAATTTTGGTGAATCAAGAATGAGTTTTTCTTCAAATATACCTTGTACATCAGAAGACTTAATCACTTTCTTGATGCTCTTCATGAACTAAATTAGATCTTTCTTCATACGAACATCAAGCCATTGAGCTAGTTGCTCAAGACATTGTCCGATCTCCTTCAGCTCTCGTTGCCTACATTGCTGCCAAGCTGTAGAATGTCTTGTGCTCTGATACCAACTAATGCAAGTTGTAGAGCGAGAAGGCAAAATCAAATTTCGGTACATGTCAAAGCCCCCGTTTCTTAGGGTGAAACAATATGAAAATCCAGGTTTTGGCTCCTCTCTTATACATGTTTCCCCAAATTTCCCTCAATCTACTATTAGTATTAGATGATTGCCACATAAGCATAGCATTCACGTGCCAATCATCCAATGATACAACGGGGGATAAAATATAAGGCGAGGATTCTCTTCCGAAAAATCCAGATAGAAGGATTGCTATCAAGCAAAGTTCTTAAAGGAACATTATATGCATCGTTTTCTTCTAGAAGTCAATTAGTTTGGTGCCTTTGGGGTTCTTCCAAGTCTTGGTTGTCTGAAAGCCAGTCCTTAAGTTCATCAATTCTGTCACTATTTAGGTCTCTAATCCCTGGTTGTATTCAGCAATAGTAGACTTGAATAATGAATACTAATAATCAATGAAGCTTCCAGATTTGAAAGGATTGAACCTGTCACGGAAGACTCCAGACTCCAAAATACTCTATTTTCTGCTCCATCAAATTGTCCATAACGGGACTTGAACCCCTAACCTCGCTATTAGGAAAGAGAAGGGGATACCAGTAGCGCAAATGTTCATTGGTAATATAGCTATGCACATGAGACGCATTAGAACGCAAAATTCATTTCTCTGCATTTATCAGCCCTATAACACTTGGGAAATGTTAACTTTTAATCCAAAAGCAGCCTCAAAGTCTCCAAGGACTAGAAGAACAATAAGATCATTCTAAAACCAACCTAAATCCCAATCCCCCTCGGAGAGAGGAACCAAATCACTTCATCATGCTCTGAAGATGAGATTCATTTAATCGCCATGAATCAAACACCCCTCTATGATAGACCTCTTTAAACCTAAAAAGGGGACTATTGAGTATATTTCCACCACCAATGTGAATTGCGAACCGAAAAAGATATACACGATCCCCTTGACCAATGTTCTCAACGTGAACTTTCAATCAACAACTATTTCAAGCATGCGTTACCAGAATATTCAAGGTCAGCGCTCATATGCCCTTTGAAAGGTCATCACTAGCTTCAACTTTATGGAGCTTGAAGGAAATGAATGAGCACGGTCGGTGTGAATAGCGCAATAAAAACAAAAGCATAAGCAATGGTCATCCTCCTAGGATTAATGTGCATACTTCAGAAAGAGAGGAGTTGGTGGATGAATTGCAAGGAGATGATAAACACATGGAAAGAGAAGAAAAGGCAAAATTGATATTTTAATATTTCAGAGTGGACTTAGATTGAAAATTTTCTTTTAAATAAACTAGATAGGAGAATTTACACCTTGCCTATGATGGAGCAAGAAGCAC
Source organism: Iris virginica (assembly GCA_025631175.1). Classification (NCBI taxonomy): domain Eukaryota; kingdom Viridiplantae; phylum Streptophyta; class Magnoliopsida; order Asparagales; family Iridaceae; genus Iris; species Iris virginica. The sequence continues at coordinate 7,797 of JAOTQG010129209.1, forward strand.
TAGGGGTTCTTACTGCAATGTTATTTTGTCTATTTAATTTAAGTTCACTTTCTAAATAAATAAATAAATATATATATATATACAAGAAATAAAATGAGAACCACCCCGGTCCTTAGTTGTAAGTAATTGGATGGCTAAGATTAGATTGGAGAGAAACAACTTGTGGCGATTTTGTAATAAACTAGAAGTACACAAACGGTTATATAATTACATTATTTTCTCTCTTCTCTAAAAGGTGATTTATTTAAAAATAAAATATCTAATGATCTACTACTCGAAATTAAAATTTAATTTCGCTGAAGCAAACTCCTCATAAGGTAGGCTAATCCATCAAGTCTCGAGTGTGAAGGATTCTTGTTCAAATTAAATTATATTTCAAACAAGATCAATGAAGAATATATTTAGGAGATATTGTTTTTAGTCTTGGTTAATATCTCAATTTTTTTCATTGTAAATTGAATTTTATGGTTCACAGTATTAATTTCATGGTTCATGTTTGTGTTTTCATGGTTTACAGTTGTGAATGCATCTATTTGGTTAGTTTTTAGTACAAATTGAATTTTATGGTTCACTGTTGTAATTTCATGAATAAACCTATTTTTCAATACAAATTAAATTTTATAGTTCACAGTATTGATTTCATGGTTCACACTTGTGAAATATTTGGTTCGGGCTATTTTTCACTGCAAATTGAATTATATAGCTCACAATAGTGATTTCATGATTCATAGTTGTGTTTTCAAGGTTCACTGTTGTGAGTACTTGTATTTGATTACTTTTCAACACAAATTGAATTTTATGATTCACAATATTGATTTCATGGTTCAATGTTGTAATTTCATGATTCAGTTTTTGTTTTCCAGTACAAATTGAATTTTATGGTTCACAATTATGAAATAGTTGGTTTAGACGAAATATATTCTTCAAAGATCTTGTTTGAAAGAAAATTTAACTTTGAACAAAAGTCCGCAAACAAATTTTAATTTCGAGTTTTAGATCATGAGATATTTCATTTAAGTAAATCACGTTTTTTAGGAAAAATAGAAAATAAGGTCAGTTTATTATAAAACTACCACCGCACATTATTAACCCAAAATCTAATCTCAACCATCCAATTATATAGATCTAGAGGTTCTCATTTTATTTGCGATTTTTAGGCAAATAGCTCCTTAAATTTATATAAAATAGACATATACACCTAAATATTGAGTTTCAAATCAAATACACATATTAAAGCTCTGATTGGGGTGTGAGTATTTAGTTGAGTTATTGATTTTATTCTGTAATGAATAAAGTGAAATGTAAGAAAGAAATTGAGAAAAAGATTACGGCACCAATGATAGAAGTAAAGATAATAATAAAGAATAACTCCCCCCCCCCTCTCGAAACCCTCTTATTCAGAGCCTACATATTTGTTTTTATATATCCAGTTTAATATTAAATGAATATTAAGCCAAGCAATTATTTTTATGTTAAATATAAATGCACGCCTTTTGCTATATTACGCATTAAATTTGGTTTTAGAAATTTACAAATCAAATATTTTTTATAAAATTTATTCTTAAATTCCAATATAATAGTCTCTTCAGCATCAAAAATGATTTTGACTTCAAAAAGTCGACAATGGGCAATATTTTGGGATAAAGGGGAGTAACCAAAACTAATTAAAGAACATCCTTTCAAATTCTTGAATTTACTTCAAACGAATTGTCATCCCTTAGCATAAAGGGTTCATATTATATATTTAAAAAATGTTGATTTTATAAAATCACGAAGATGAAGTGCACACTATCAGAAGGGATTAATAAATGGAAATGAAAGAATAGGATTAGGATTGAGATTGAGATTGAGATTGAGATTAAATAAATTTCTAAGAGCAAAGTTGTCCCAAAGCTGGTCCTGTGGTTCATTCACCAAAAAAGCAATCATTTGGTCGCTGAATGAGCAAGTTTTCACCATTACTAAGAGCTTCAAAACAGACGCTTTGGATGACCCTTCCGCTTAGCTAATCTGATTTGTAGCCCATTAAAAGCTCATTCACAGCTATTAAAACAACCTCAGTCGAGATAGATTCTCTATCAGTTTAAATCTTAAAAGAGTTCTAAAAGAAAAGAATAAAAGAACAGCAGTTCAAACAATGACGTGAACTGATTGGCAGATAATGCGAGAGCACCTTAACAACATTTCCAAAAGAAAAGGTTTGATGAAAAGATATAAGAATGTACCCAATATCATTGATACTTTTACCTAAAATATCAACATAAATTATTATGATCAAAATAAGGAACAGGAAGGCCAGCATAGTAATACCTGTATCACAACTGATAGTGCATCCAGCACAAAGATTCCGGATGATATGAATAGAGGAAGGAACATTCCTGTGCACGATGCCATTGCAGCTAGGGCTCCACCCAAGGCCAAGGCTCCAGTCTCACCCATGAAAACAGAAGCCTTGTACCGATTGTGAAAAAGGAAACCGACACAGGCTCCTGCCATTGACGCTCCAAATACAGCAAGATCTGGGTTTAATGGAGATATAAGCACTAAAGACATTCAAATTGCAAGTCACATACTATTCATTTTCTGCACAAACGCCACTACTTATTGCACATCTTCTCCTCGGATATGAAATACTTCCTCCATTCTGCTCAAAGTGTCTAGGTTTGAGACTCAAGGATTTCAGGATTAATATAAAATTCCACGAATACCCTTAAATAGGGGTATACTTACTTTTTTTGGCTTCACTGTAATAAGGGTCAATTTTGAAAGTCATGCCATTTTGTTTCAAATAGGAATCTTAGTGGAACATCCAGAAAGTCAGACTCTTTAAGCAGAACAAGGTCAAGAGATGAAGTACTAATTAAACATAACTGGAGTAACAGGACAACTGGATTTAGCCAATTCAAAAAAAAACACATAAACAGGTCTTTAAGGAGAGTAATATCAAGTCAGAACACTTCAGCAGCAAAGGTTTAGACTATACACTGAGTCTTTCTTGTGTACACACCAAGTTGAATGGTTTCAACAGCAAACATGATAACTTAATAGTAATTGAGTTGTGTAAAACTTCCTTGCCACCAGTTTTGAGTCAACCATTAATGAAGTTATCAACAGCTCACATGCTTAAACTGTAAGAGAGTAAACTATTTATATCAGTTCGAACTGCAAGTCTGATATACAATTCAATCTACTTGCAAACACTATCAGAAATAATCAACCGGATCGTGACTGCACGCATTCTCACACATTTGTTGATGATGGAGATGCATGTCAGGCACACACGTAGCATAACTATATCATCCCAGTACGTAGATCAACGTAACATATGTGCCTAATCAATCTTTACTTTTATCACTTATTTGTGGGAGGAAGACCGACTGCAGTAAGCAATTAGCTGTTACAACTAAGCTAGGGGGTTAAAGACACTCTTACTAACCAGAGCAAATTGGAAGCACTGCAACTGACATTCCGATAAAAGCCAATGCAGCAGTCCCTCCAGCCAAGCCATCAAGACCATCTGTTAAGTTGACTCCATTTGCAGTGGAAACAAAACAGCATGAAGTCAAAAACAGGTACCATTTTCCCAGACATACTAGGCCCAGTGGTACAGGCAGAGGAACCACCATTCTACTGCAGGTAAAAGAAACTGAATATAAGCTCTTGGCGAATAATGATGGAGGATGCAACATTTTGACATGTTAACATCAGTTTTAGACATCTTAATTATTGAGATTAAACAAGCATCAAATATGACAACTCAACTCAACACAGCATTAGTCCAAAGTAATTAGGGTACACCCATGTTCATAAGAGATGTCACAAAGTTTTCGTTGGTTATCAGGCTACCTAGCGCAACCCTCCTTTATTGGGCGGGGACCGGCCATCTACGGGTAACAAAGTCTGGCATGTTGGAATATATACAATTTAACAATATATGGTAAAGCTCCATTAAATGTTTCCCATATAGATGAGGAGTAATATACTTGGCTTCTCTGACAAGCGCCAGTGCAATAGACAAAAGGTTCACTCTTGGCCTAGCTATTGAAAATCCCTAGACCCATTATTTTATCATAACTTCTGAACTGATTCAGGGCTCTGTTCATTCAAATAGCATTGGTGAATCACGTGAAAGTAATCTAAAACTGAACCAACAAATCATACTATGATTTCATAACTTGAATCTCCCTGTATTTTGAACAAACGCAGTTTATGGGTTTTGTACTCTTTTGATTTTGGAAGAATAGTTTGCAGTTGTCAAAATGATCTATATAATTGTATGGCATATAATCCATGTTTGTTGGAATTTGGACAAAGAATACTCGGAGATTGCATATCACAGAAATGATTATGTGACCAGTGAATTACACAACTGAACCGACAAATCATACTGTGAGCTTGTGACTTGAATCTTTTTGTAGTCCTGAAAATATGCAATTTAGGGATTCTGTAGTCTTTTGATATGGGAAGAATAACTTTTATTTATTTTCAAAATGATCTATTATTCTTTGGCATATAGCTCATGTTTGTTGGAATATGGACAAAGAATAGTCAAAGGTTTCAAACGACAGAAACAAGTACTTTTAGCAACCTAACAAAGATACATTTCTCACTAGTACTCCCTCTGCGCATTTGAAGAGCTTTCTACTATGTTTGCCCCAATTAGTTATGGCAACTCAACCAACATTATTCTCAATCACTTGGGGTCGGCTATCCCAATTAGTTATGGCAATGGGGGTAAATAGAAAACCCGCCACATTCATCCCTAATAGGGCAGGAATGGGAATTGACTAATTAGGAATTCGACGGGACTGGGAAAGCGTTTCTTTTCCCCAATGAGAATGACACAGCAACTAGGACTTATGATTCTTGTCCTATATATTTCCAATCCCATGTCCATATTAATACATTTAATATAGTATTTAGAGTTTCATATTTAAAATTACTGGGGTGAGAATGGGAATGGGAATGCGAAAAGGCAAATTCCAACCCTTCCCGTCCTGTCACTATCCCAATTGAAAACGGATGTTTCTTCTTGGAAAGTATTATCGTTCGACTTTAATGCTCTTTTAGTTTGTTATCAAGAACTAGATATACTCATGCCTGTGGGTATGTTGGGTGCATTTTTTTCTAATTAAATGTATTATTTGAAAATTTCGGGGAATATAAAAGAATTGGGTAGAATATGGAAAGAAGACCAAAAATGGAAAAATTAGGGGGGGGGGGAATGTTTACAAAGTTAAGGAAATATAGAAAGAATTGGGTGAAATGTGGAAAAAATTTAAAAATTTAAAAATGTGTAAATAGAGCAATTGGTGTCACATCAACCACTCTCTTTTATACTATAGGTTATCGTATCAACTTCACTACACAACTTGAAGTTGTAGCCACATAATGAAACAGGCTTTAAGGGAGATTACACTTTTTTCAATTTTTCTATTAATATGCAGTGAGAATCAGCGCGTCCCTTTTTAGTTGGGAAGGAGGGATTATATATCACATGCAGATCCAAGAACACAAGCACTTCATGCAGTAGTTATTTCTAGTTTATTTACTGCAAGACTATCTTCATATTTCTCAAAACTGAGAATTATAATGCAAAACTAACAGGGTAGAGTATAGTCCCACTTTAACCCCCTGCCTGACATGGAAAATACAACTGTAGTTACGTGAAGAGGTGAGCTGCAAGAGGTGTCTATCAAGTAGGCATGCTCGGCGTACCGTCTGGCCTGTAAGCCTGTGCTAGGGGATGGTCGAAGTATATCATGGTACTTTGTAACAACATAAGGGATTCCCACAGGTTTTGGTATGAATTATGAACTACTGAGGAGCCCTGCCATGTAGGTTACTCATGTTGGGACACCTGGCCTAACTAACGGACAAGAAAATCTGCAATACTAAGGACTAACTAAAAATATAATGGTCTCATGTCCTGCCAATCATGTGATAGGTTATACTGCCTATAAATACAGATCAACTTCATTTATGAGGACGTGGAGTGTTAGCCTCTCCTGAGCCTAATATGCAGTTTTCCTTTCTTTCAATCTTCCTTAGTGTCCTAAAACCATTAGTGAGTAAAGTTAAATATACCAAGGACATTGCTATTTTACCCTGCCCCATGATTTACCTTCAACAAACATGAAGAGAGAGGAAGGAAAACGATAACCAATGTCAAAATCCAGATTAAACTGGAAAATAAACCTGATGGATCATGGATGAACAGTTGAAAAACCAAGTATATGCATATTCCTATTTCTCTTTTTGCCTTACCTGTGTTTAAGAAGTAGCGTTACCTCTCATGATCACATGGCATTGGACAAGCTAGAGTTACACAATAATTTCTTAGAGAGAAACAAGTAGGGCATAACACACAAAAAACTAGCATCACTGACTTTATATATATATAAGGAATTATATTAGAAACAATGAAAATAAAGGAATGTGAACCAGGGATAGCTGGATAGGCCAAGATAATTAAAAACGTAAAATATACAAAGAAAGACTCTAGAACATGGCTGCTCTCCAATCCCCAACCAAATCTGTGAGAGGAACTCCTTATAAAGCCCCAAAATTCTACGACAAGAGTGAATCCCGGAACAAAATCCTCTCCCATAGACGAGTAGAATGTAACCCACGCCCTCTGAAAATCCTAGAAGTCCGCTCGATTCAGATATCCAGAGTAAGCTAAAAACAGCACAACCCCAAAAAATCTTCGCATCCTTTGCACCACCAAAACCAAAACATGTACATGCACTCAACAATAATTAGATGCAGTCATGATCATATCGACCAACATAGAGGTCAGCTATATTAACCAGCGTTTGCAATCTTGCACACCTAGGGTCTTGGGATGCTCTTCCCTTGCAGTCGTTTTCGAGTAGGTAATGGGACATGTATTATCTTCTGGGAGGATAGAAGGCGGGGGAGATTTCTTTGAGTGCCGCATTTCCTTTTTTTTTTTTGGCTTTCTTCAGTTCAGATGGCTCTAATTCAGCATTCTATGTGTGGTGAGTGCACTTCTTGGAACTTCCGAATCTTCATAACCTTCGCATAGAGAGGCCAAAGAGGTTCTTGAGCTGCTTGATCTATGAACATAAACGTGTATTTCCACTACTTCCTACCCTCAAGTTTGGATCTTAGTAGGATCAGGTTTATATTCTTGTTGATACTGTCTTCCCCATTTAATTCGCTCTCCAAATCTTGCTCTTTTGGGCTCAAACATAAGCCTTTACTTGATCCTCATTCTATTTTAATCCCAACACCAATCACAAGTTTGTATGAACTCCCATGATTGATGTGTCATGTGCAAGCATGACTCTGAATCCCACAATCACTCATTCTTACGTGTAGAAAGTCCTTGGTTTCTTGGGATGGGTAAGCCAGAGATCCATATCCTCCTCTCTTGATTTGAGTCAAAGGTTATTGTAAGAAAGCAGTTTTGTTGTGGAAATGTGGGGCATTACCATACTATGGGACATGCGCATCTGGACTGAGAATAATTCAAGAACTTTCAGGAAGAGAAGTTTCCTTGGAATTTTATCTGGGATAGAGTGTTCTATACGACTTCCTTTAGCATTGACTAGGGTGCATTCCGAGGTATCACCATTTCTGGGTTGCAAGTGGAGTGATTCATTTTTTCCTAGCTCTTTCTTTTCTTTTAAGCAAAGTTTCTGATTTACCTTCTCATTTTCTTTCAATCCTCTTTGTATATTTTCCCTTTTCTATCAAAATGTTTATTTCTTCTATCAAAAAGAGAGCAATAAATTCTCTCGCACACTGGAAGTTCAAGCTCTTGCTCTAGGCTCTCACCACTCTTATCAACCTTGGGAAGACTGGGCAGTCCGTAAAGAATTCTCTTTTATCTTGGAATAAGAAACCTATTCTCTCTACAGGGTTAATCGCCTAGTCAGAACATTTCTTTACTTTAATAAAAAGGTAAGTTTTTAGTCTGAGTGCGACACTTTACTCCATAAAAAGAAGATTTAGAATGAAAACATACTTGAGGAGAGTTTTCAGTAATCATAATGTGCCACAGCATGTCCCAACTTCCAATGATTCGATAAGCCTTTCAACAACTGTGGCAAAGTATGCTGGTGTTCCACATGCATCTGTATAACCCAGCTAGTACTTGTGTTTGCTAGTATTAAACTAAAAGATCATTATAAAGTGTGGTTTCCATTAACTTACGAAAAAGGGAATACACCCTACAAACATAACCATGAAATCAATTTCAAAAGTAGTGCCTTAGCTTGAAACATATTCTTAAACCTACCTGCTCAAGATCTAACGCCTCCTTATACAATCATATTTTTCTTACTGATAGAAAATAAAAGATGTAACCACGCGTAAAGACCTTGCTGTTGGTAAGTTTATTTTTGATAAGCATTATAGTTCTGTCCCAAAATGTGTGTCAAATTTTGTTCATGATCTCACGTGAAAATCTTGTCAGTGTTAAGCTTGTTTCTTTCTTTCTAGAATTTAGACACATGATAGAGTATGCTTTCTCTTGTCACCACATGAGTGTTAAATTCTTTCATTTCGGGATGGAGAAGTACCATTTAGCACGGTCGGAACTCCAAGTATGGAGAGTTGTCTTATGGTGCGCAAGAGAATAAGATGGATAAAAAGAGAAGCCACCTTGCAAGAGTTCAGCCATACGATCAGATCAAGAGCACACAAGCGACGGATTTTCCGAAATTATCAACACATGATTTCTTCAAACTTAATAATCAACTTTTCGAAAATTTGTTGAAATTTATGCTGAAATCTATAGGCTTAACTAAACTATACGGCCAGGTCTGTAGGATCTGTAGAAAGGATCATCTTGAATCATCAAATCACATCTTTCTTCACAATGATTTTGCCAAGTCTGTATGGTCTATTTTTGCTCCGAGATTGAACTTTCAAACAGCAGATCAGGCCTTGTCCTCTCAACTAGGCTTCTGTTTTGAGTCTACTTTTGCTTCTCAGGTGGGTATAGAAAAGATTTTACTTGCTTCTATCATTTGTTCCGATATCTGAATTCATGTGTTCTATTCTGCATGATAGAGATACCTTAAGTCCTGAAACAGTAAGATTTAATGTTTGGAAACCCAAGCATCATTGTATGAACCTTTTCAGGCCAAAGATCACTGCTTTCTTTCATGCTCAGTCTATGCTTCTGGCTTGTAACTTTCGTGTCATGCCAAGTTCTATCAAGTTTGGAAAATGGATAAACCGGAGACCTCCTGATCATAGTCTTAAGTTAAAATCTGATGGCTCTTCAAGAGATGGTAAAGCTGCTGGAGGAGGAACTGTGAGAGATTCTAGAGGTTCTATGATTCTTTCCTTCTGTGCTTCCTTTGGAGAAGGTTCTAAAATGGAGGCTGAAGTCAAACCTCTACCTCTTAGCCTTACACTATGCTTTCAGAAACAGATTTGTAACCATTTTTCTGAATGTGATTCTCAAGTTCTTGCGGATTGTCTTCATTGCAAAGTTTCCATCCCATGGTGTACCATTCCGACTATTAGAAGGTGTCACCATCTTCTTAGCCATACCACTGTTTTATATACCTTTAGAGAGGCTAATAGAGTAGCTGACCTTTTCCCTAAGCAAAGCCACATTATGACAAGCACTGAGATATCACTTAGCCTATGGGGCAGCTTTTCTGGTTAGAGAGGATAAATTAGGTCTTTTTACTTATAGACCTCCTTGAGGCCTCTTTGTTTTTCATTTTCTTAGAGGTAAGGCCCCTTGTTCTCCTAGCTTGTTAAGGAGTCTTTGTTGTCCCCTACTTGTTATCTCTCTTTCTAATTTTCTAAAATAATCTCCCCAGGGATCTTTCCCTATTAAAAAAATTACAGCCAAGTGATTACTACACTGAAACACCCTAGTCATAATATTTAGAAAATGGACTATTCCCAGCAATTCCTAGTTACATCAGGTAAAGGAATCGATTGTTTGAATCCCAGTTCTAGTAAAAACTTAAAAACGAAAAGATAGTAGATCCTCAGAAAGATTATCATAAGAATAGATATGTGAGTTACCATCAGAAAATGTTGATCAAAATAGTTATAAGAAGGTATACATGCTATACGGTGATGATATCTTTGTGGTAAACAACCAAAATGAGAACCATGTTCCAACAGCTACCTGTAACATTAAACGGCAGAATTCATAATCACTTTTCAATAGAAATTTCTCAGAAAAAATATGTATAAAGTGAAAGTAAAATTGATGAATTAGGAGTTTCATAATGAACAAAAATTATTAGACATATTACCTCCAACAATATTCTTATCCATGAAACCAAGCCATAGTTCCTACTCTTCGTGAGGCTTAAGAAGTCATGTAGTAGCCCAATTGCAGCAAATGCTAGAGTAGCTGCAGCTGCTCCAGAAACTTCAATAGAAGAAAAACCGACTATGACTTCTGCAACAAGTATACCAATTGGTATAAGAAACAGTCCACCCATTGTGGGAGTTCGTCTCTTAGAGGAGTGCCTAACAGGCAGTTTCCTGATTATAGATTGCATCTTCAATCTACGAAATAATGGGACACAGATATAGCCAGCACAAGACACCAAAACTGCAGAGGCAGAAAAAGGGCGCATCAAGTGAAATGGTGGTAAGGGAAGTCTGACAATGCGCCATGCACAGCAGTCCACGATTAAAATAAGCACCGTCAAGAAAGTAACAAGCCCGATATTGATAAGGACTCCATACTTAATCCTGCAATGGAAGTATTCTAAGAGAACTAAGCAATATGCAAGTGTTAAACCCTCATTTTTGTCAACAGAATAAATATACTAGCAAGAATACAAACGACGGTAGAATTTAATATCCTGGGAATAATCTACTGCGTATTATATTGTTTTCGAGAGATCATAAAACAAGCAATAATCTGCGCTACCGCTCAATGAATGGAAACAATAGTTATTCCAAGGATGGATTTTCCCTATAGGTTTCCAATTCCACAGAAAGTCTCACCAGCGATGTTAGGTCCTATGTATGAAGCGGCTTGTTTAAGAATGACCAAAGAGGGTGTGGGGGTACAACAGAATTTTTGTTATTCTGGATTTAACAACACAAGTTTTATTAAATAGCTTCAAGCACTTGCATTCTTTTTCATCTGTTCTCATGACCATTCCTTTCGAACATATTAGGGGTGACTTCTTTAGCAATCCACTAATGTATCTCTCAACAAAAAGGATATATGCATACATCACCATCATAAATGTTTGATTGTTTCTTAAGATCTTCTTCAAGAAATTTTCCTTCCTACCCAAAACGTATCCAGCAAAAACATCTTGAAGACTGAAGTGAGATTATAGGACATGTACTGTTTCAGCCATATGAAATGAACAATGTAAGTTGAATATACTTATTGTGGTGAGACGAGGTGAGAAGCAAGCTTTATGAAAAGGCAATATGAGGACCTGGGTCGAATTGCCCCTAAAAGAAGATGATTGGTGCAAACAAATTGATGGGAAATGTGAGCTCCAACTAAAAATAGTTCTACCTTCACTTTCCAAACTGAACAGCTGCTGTGTAATATCCCAAATAGGAATCAGTAATCACTGCAAATTTTGAGCAGTAATTCTTCTTTTATAGCATTAAAGACCATTAGCATGAATATAGGCAGGTAACTCAAGCTGTGCCTACGACAAAAAGTAAAACAGTCGACGACTTCTTCAGTAATTGCTCTCAAATTTCGCTCTGGGGGTGTCAAATCAATGGGACCCACAACCTTTCCACCTCACAATTAAAGAGGGTAGTATAGATAATTTATACAAGGAAACTTTCTAAAAAGGGAAAGGGACACCTTTTTTATGGCATCCCACAAAGTAATAGGGGACATTGTGACAGGGAGTAACAAAGAATCCAAAGGCACATCTAATAATCTAGCATTCCGGAAATAAATTGAACAAGCTAAATACTTAAAGGCTTGCATCCAATAGACTTAGTTTTCAATTTCTATGAAGCATCACTACGTAGTTTACTCAAAGGCTTGTGTCTATTAGACTTTGTTTTCAATTTCTTTGAAGCATCACTAAGTAGTTTATTTCAACAAGTATTTTAACACCGTAGATATCTGAGTAGGTGATAAACTACGTAGTTTATTTAATGCAAAGAGAGAACTTTACTTATATACGAAGAATGATGTTTTTCTTTTTAACACAACTGATAAGGGAAATGTGTTATGTTAACTTTGGTGGCTATGGATGTAATTTTTCAATATAAATCTCATTTTTTGATTTCATATTCATCGAAATCTTAAACCAGCATATGGTTAAATATTGAGATTGAATTGTAGAGTTTTGTCAAGCATTTATATCAAAAGTTAAATTATCTTAATTGGTTGAGAATTGAGGAAATATAATCTAACTCAAAGTACATGGTTTTATATGAAAATTTATCCGAAGATCCATTTTCATGTTTAATGATATTTTTCATTACAAATTCCTGGAGATTATATATTTAGGGTGCGTTTGGACGTGGAGTTTTTTAATATGTTTTGTTTTTGTTTGTGTTTTGTGTTTGTTTTATGTTGGTTTTGGTTTTATAAGAGTTTTACAATTTTTCCCTTTAAATTTGAAAAAATTACATGATAGTGATGGAGAGAGAAAGAGAGAGAGGATGATAGTTGTGATTTG
>JAOTQG010129320.1:0-20414 GCA_025631175.1 Iris virginica
TATTTTGAGGCCTTACGGATTGGACCAAATTCCTGTCTTCTTCCTGAGCTAAGCTTCATCTCTCTCTCTCTCTCTCTCTCTCTCTCTCTCTCTCTCTCTGTAAAAACAGCACATAGCATCATTGTATTCTCTGTCCATTTTTGACCCAACAGACCTCCCAAGGGCCGCTTGATCGCTCCTGCTCATCTGATTCCCTTCACAGGTAGCTTCTTTCATCTTGCACTCTTCTTCTACTTAAACAAAAACAACCCTTTTTCTGTGTTCAATTATCTGCTTCTTTATTAGAATTTCCCTCCCTTTTCAGGCCAAATTCTTGCACCCTTTTAGCTGATCAATTTATTTGGTGCTTCTCCCAGGTGGGTTTTCCTTCTCTTTCTTTTCCTTCCTTTCAATTATTAACATTTGAACTGAATTCTTTTCTCTTATGCATGTAGTGCTGTTTTTAAAATTTGGGCTACTTTGAACTGAGTTCTAATTTTGGAGGTTCAGTTCAGCTGGCAATTTTGCATTTTCTCCCCATTTTTAGTTGTAAGTTGGTTAAGATTTAGCTGTTCAGCTAAATTTGGTCTATACTTCTCAGTCTATATAATAGTGTCAACTAGATCTACCTTTTTCCTACTATTATTCATCACCTTCGTAATCAGCAATTTTGTGTAGTTTTCATATTTAGCTGTTAAATATGCTCACAATTGGTATGACGCACTTGTTGAGCACATATTTATGGTATTGGTTTGTATTGGGAACATTCTCCTAGTATTTATTGGGCATTCCTTAAAAAGCGGATTCTGAACAAGTTTTCCGGGCACTCATTTGCATGACTCTTATTTCTTTCGTTTATATCAGCAACTTCACTAAGAAGAAATTTGAAAAATATTATCAAGACATGGTTGGTTGAGACACGTCTCCCATCCCCCCCACCCTTCCCTTCTTCCTCCAGCTGGGTACAACTGAAGCTGGAACTCTGAACTGTTGAGGATAGTCACCTCTCAAAAATGACATTTAACTAGTTAACATTCTCTAATAGTTAGTGGAGAACTTTGTTCATTCACTTTGGGGATCTAACTTCATTCGACATCAATTACGTAGTAATTTCTTTGCTTAATAATTAAGATTTGAAGAAATTCTTTGGGTGGTACAACAATAATTATTATGGAAAAGTTTGACTGCATGTTCATGTGTACTTCACAAATATTTGTATGTAATCTTGACGGACGTACCTTTGTTTTCTTTTGAATATAAAAGAAATTTGGGCACCCCTTGCTGAAGCCCAAATAGAGATCAAATAAACCACAATATCCCACCCACAAAAGATGCCGTGGGTCTGTGAGAGTGACAAACCACTCTGTAGATTCTAGATTTCCTCTTGGTCCCAATACCCCAAAGAACAACAAACATTCCATAGTGCGGAACACTCTTAAATGATTCTGACCCAAACCCTTTGTACTGAATCTGGAGTCAAAGCGAAATGGAACCCGGATAAACCCACTGGCCCACCTGATAGTTCAAGTAGTCTGTGCCAAAGATTGACAACATAAGTGCAAATCAAAAAGAATTTGGAGTTCACTTGTTTCAAATTTCTTTATTTTATTTTTCTGGTTATGTATGTTGGGTGGATTTCTAGTCCGCCTATTTTTTTTTGTAAATATTTTTGATCGTTCTAATATAATTTTTTCTTTTAAAAAGAAAATGTTTTATTTTTCGAAAGGTGGAGTAAAATAAATAATGACATAGCTAATTAAAGTATGGGATATAAATTGACTGTTTTAAAGCTTATAAGGAAATTTTAGGAATCCCGCTCAAAGCGCATAAAAGCTGTTAAGCATGTACGGTTCAATGAAATAGCTGTGGTCAATGTAACATGATAATGATTTTTTATGCTTTCTAATATATAATAATTTTCTCATTATCCATTATTATTAACTACTAGAGCATTGTCCTTTTGGAGTATAATGAATAAAGATACAGCTGGTGTAAGTATGGGAATTAAATCGACTGGATCAAAAGTTATTAAGAAAATTTTAGAAATTCTGTTCAAATTATGTGCATTAAAGTTGTTAACATGTACGGCTTTATGAAATATTGTGGTCGATTATATAACAAGATAATGACTTCTATGCTTTCTAATATATTATAATTTTCTAATTATCCATTATTATTAGTTACTCCCTCCGTTTCGATTTAATTGTCCTCAATAGTGACATGTTGTGAGATCTTTATGTCGCTTTCAGGACAATTAAAACGAAATGGAGGGAGTACTAGAGTACTGTCAATGATCGTTTCACTAGTTGGCAGTGTCAGTCTTGTGGTGTCTTTGGTTGCATAATGATTGGCTGTGCAATCTACATTTCTAATTAATGTGAGATTCTCTATTACAAGTTCCCCACTTCCCAGCAAGTATTCATCTGATCCTTTGAATTATCTTATTGGTTGTCACTTGTCAGTACTCGGGATACCGTCAACTCTTGTAATTATGATTTTAAAATTTTTATTGTCACAAATGCATTGGAACTCTAACAAGGTGTTAGAAAATGATAATAATGGTTGTGATATTTATTTCCTTTAAAATATGGATAGAAAATTCTTGTTAACTTTGGTTTGATTACGAGGCTTGCTGTTTAGGTAATTATAGGAATAGAAAGTTACTAATGGAAGCATGTGATTATAGTGTCATCACTTGTCATGTTAGGTTTACCTAAGTCTTACCTCAGAACAATATCCAGCATCTAAACTCTTAGTTATTCGAATATTACAAATTACTATGGTGTTATCCGCCAAACTTGAGAATGTTGGAACCTTACAATATCTAGCAAATTTCTTCAGTGTTCATGTCTAGTTGATTTTACTACGACAAGTTATTTATGTTTTTCGGAGAAATATTCTTGCTGGCTCAGTTTTTTTTATTATCTCTTCCAGGAGGAATTTTGTCTGGGCAAGAATACAGCAGATATAAAAGGGTATTTTACCTGTTAATAAGAATGAACCCCCCCAAAATCAAGCGTCGAGTGGGTGAATATGAGATGGGAAGGACAATTGGTGAGGGGACATTTGCAAAGGTGAAGTTTGCGAGGAATTCGAAGACCGGCGATCCCGTTGCCATCAAAATCCTTGACAAGGAAAAAATTCTGAAACACAAAATGTCTGAACAGGTCAGTTCACATTTCTGTTTATAAATTTTTTATAAATCTTGAACTCTGAGCCCTGTCAGGCTCTCTCTATTTCTCTTGTTATTGCATCAGGTTGTGTTTATATGTTTGCCTTTCTTTTTTTATTTTACTTCTATGACCTGTATGGATTTTTTCTCCTGCATAACTTGAGAGAGTTACACTTGTTATCTAGTTGGGGTTTATGCTTCTTTTAGGCATTTGCATACCAACCTTAATGAGTGCTGAAGTTATGCTTCTTTTAGCCATGTCATGATCATGAATATTATGCAGATAAAAAGAGAAATAGCAACAATGAAGTTGATAAAGCATCCACATGTTGTTCGCTTATTTGAGGTCTCTCTCTCTCTCTCTCTCTCTCTCTCTCTCTCTCTCTCTCTCTCTCTCTATAGTGTATATATATACACACACACACATATTTCCTTTTCAAGCCTTTATATATTGTTTCTTTACATGGTTCCTTCATTTAGTAGTGATCTTCCTTCAGGTCATGGGGAGCAAGACTAAAATATTTATTGTCTTGGAGTTTATCACAGGGGGGGAGCTCTTTGATAAAATTGTAAGTCAGTGAACTTCAGTGAACAGTCATACGCCTGTGCCTGATGTCATTTTCGCAGCTCATAAGTAGTAAGAACCCATACCTATATGTGATAATATCTTGTCTGTGAAGGTAAACCATGGTCGAATGCATGAAGATGAAGCTAGAAAATACTTTCAGCAGCTCATTAATGCTGTTGACTATTGCCATAGTAGGGGTGTCTATCATAGAGATCTGAAGGTACTGAATGTTGATTTGGAAGCATCTTGCTAACTTATACATGTTTATAGACTTTTGATGCAACTTTTACTTTTATCCTTGCACATGGTGCAGCCAGAAAATTTACTGTTGGATGCTGCTGGAAACCTCAAAGTTTCTGATTTTGGATTGAGTGCTCTTTCCCAGCAAGTCAGGGTAAATATTACCATATAAATAAATTTTTTTGCTGATTTCTTCAAAAAGTTTAAAGTTGACAGAAGGCTATGCTACAGTGACTAATGACCACTCTGTGATGTAAGATACGCTTGTTTGGTAACTGTTTTAAGACACAAACTGGTTTATAGGGTAATGCTGATGTTCAGGGTTATGTTAAATAGAGAAAGGTCTGAATTGCTGAACTAGTGGTTCAGGAAAATCAAACAGGAGGAAAGATAGGCCTAGGTGGACACCTATAGTTACCCATGCCTTACACCTATGGGTTCTTGAGCCTTAGAACCAAGAGCTAGTTGTATCACATGCTAAGTGAAGAGACTTAATATTATTCAACTACTGAATACAAAACATAATATGGACATTTTTGAAGGGGTAAGTAACATAACAGGTTTAAGTATTTTCATGGCCAAGTAAATGCCAGAGTTAACCATCTAACCATAAATCCTAGTAGGAGACTCCAGTTCTGCCGCAAATGATATGCAAAAATACACTCTAATCCAGGACCTAAGATAACAAACTAGAAACTGAAGCCTCACAATCAAAGGTTGAGTTAAATATAAACTCAATCTAGGACAAGACTAGGACACTAAGAAGTTCATCCAAACAAATCCAGTTTTGGCTTAATTCCATCATTTATCTCCCCCCCACCCAATTTGTCTTTGTTAATCCTTTTTACGGGTTGCATTACTCTTTGAGGAAGTGATTTTGAGCTGTCCACTTTTCCTATGTAAAACATTTGATTTACTTAATTCGTACGTCTGCAATAAAGTCTGCTTTAATGAGAAGATTCTTTGGCAGGATGATGGCTTACTTCACACGACATGTGGAACTCCAAATTACGTCGCTCCTGAGGTCGATATGGCTAATTGATTATGCAGACTTGCTTATCAGATCGTTATTTACAGTTCTTGTGCTTAGGCCATAATTAAGAAAATCGCCTCATCTTCAGGTTCTAAATGATCAAGGATATGATGGAGCAACTGCAGATCTGTGGTCATGTGGAGTCATACTCTTTGTACTGCTTGCAGGTTACTTGCCTTTTGATGATTCTAATCTTATGAACCTTTATAAAAAAGTGAGCATTGTAGTAATTCAATTGTACAGTTCATACACGTGTTCTCCATCATTTCTTTCTTAATTTTTCCATGTTTGTAGATTTCAGCTGCAGAGTTCACTTGTCCACCTTGGCTCTCCTTTAGTGCCATGAAACTGATAACAAGAATCCTGGACCCCAACCCGATGACGGTAAAATGTTACTCTTTCAAAAGTTGTGGCTTTATTGAATTAGTGTTATCTAGGTAAAGTTTTAAGTAGATGGATCTTTGAACATACTTATAGTTGCCAAGACCAAGAGGATATCCTTACTGTTAACCAGTGGAAGATTGTTCACTTACTATTACTGAGAACTGATGTTGTAATCTCGTATTGAATTGACAGTGGTAAATTTGCTCTAACTTCTCCGTTCTAAAGAGAACCGAGACAGGGGTATGTGATAGAAGTATCTTCCTGAGTGTCCAAAGTTGTAACGATGCTTAACTGGGTACTGTGCTGGGTTGGTTCTGGTAGATGACTCAGTTTGCACCCTATCTGCTGCAGAAGAGAAGGAAGATTAATATTAGATGTAGAACAAAAAAGAAGGGAGAAAGACGAACTCACAATTAGCTCGAAGCCCGTCCAGTAATCAAGTCTTAATAACTATCAGGATTACATGTTATTTTTTGTTTTGACTATTCTTTTATTATTACTACGAGTAGGACTTGAATCAAACTACCAAGAATAGGACTCGACCACTAATTATTTTTCTATGAAAAGAAATTTATTAGGGAGGCGGGACATAGAAAAGAGAATGCAAAAGGAGCGATGAGAAATCGATCCATCAAGAAAACTAAGGCAAGGGTTACAAAAATTAGCTTAGACAAAACTAAAAAAACAAAGCAGGGAGCTTTTTATGTAGTGTCGGCGATAGATTTGTCTAAAGATTTGGTTTGTGGCCTTTATTAGAGGAAACTTGTCCAGTGCTGGATTTTGCATTCTGTAGTTTTGTTTTTCACTTTGTTTTCTTTTCTCTTTGTTCTGTTTGGAAGCCAGCTTGTCCTCCTTGTCAATTTTATTCCTTCTAATAAAGTTCTGTTCATATCACACACACACACACACACTCACGCACAAAAAGAAGCAAAGCAGTTCAATCCCTCTGCATTACTGAAATGAGATCCTGATGGACTCCAAAATAGAAGCCAAGTAAACCAATCTATCTCAGAATAGTGCTAAGCTGATAAATTACAATAGTCAAATTTCCTCAATTATAAAAGAACCATTAGGTTTTGGGGCTTTGTGTCCTTATATTCCCACCCCCCCCCCCCAAAGTTTGCACTCCATGTGATATTGAAAGTTTAGGGGAGCTAACTTCTGCAAGTTTGCTATGACAGAGACTTGTAAAATGACCACTTGCATAGTCTGAATTAATCTCAAACTTAAAGGGTGTTATATGTCACTCATACGAACTCTAGGGTCCAAAGATATTCTTAACTGTTGACACAAACGTTGGTCTTCTCAACCTCTGGCTGCTGCACATTATCTACTTCGACATGTCAGGTGGGACCGCACCCATCAAAAAGTTTTTTCTCAGATCATTTTCCAGTTACAAGGTCTTACTGGGATTAATTTTCTGGTCGAAGCTTTGCGGAGAATCCATGGAAGTCCTTTTTTTCTTAAATCCAGATTTGCACATTACAGTTCTTGCTAATTTTTATCAAAAAAAAAAAACTGCTCCATTTATTTACCTATTTCCTTCATATTTTTCATATCCAAATCCCGATTCATTAAATGCCTTTGTGTGTGTGTATTGATTGTTTATCCAAAAGAATATTACATTCAAAGAATCAATTTTCATTTTCAAAATATACTCCACACTATTTTCATCGACATCCTCGGTTTGGGCTACATTTAGAGGCATACGAACTCCTTCACGTCATTGATAAACACCGAATAGCTATCCATTTCTCCTGGTTTACGAGGTGCCGGGTTATTGGTTGTGGATATGACCCAAAACCACATCCATGTTTGATAGTTATGAAGCGGAATTGGGAAAGAGAGAACAGAGATAGTACAGAGGCGTAAGAAGGGAGGTATAATAATTGGGAACATATAGGTTGCATGATAGATTTTTATCTGATATTGGAGACATGATGTCAATCTTAGAATAAAATCGGGTTGGATGAAATGGAAGAGTGCGTCTGGAGTGTTATGTAATCGACATATGCCAGTAAAGCTTAAGGAAAAAATTTATATGACAACTGTTAGGCCTGTGGTATTGTACGGAACTGAGTGATGGGCTACTAAGAAGGAACCTGCTAACTAGATGAGTATAGCAGAAATGCAAATGATCATATGGATCTACGGTAAAGATAGAAAAGATAGGATTCATAATGAATAAGTAGGAGAAACTGTAAAAGTACCTCCTATATTGGAGAAAATGAGAACCGCCTAAGATGGTTCATGTACAACGTAGACCCCTCAGCTCCAGTTAGGAAGTGTGATGATATTAGTCTTAATCAAGCTGGGAGTTGGGATAGGCCAAAGTTAACATGGACATCATGTGATCTATATGGTGACTTGCATTGGATCGCGTGGAATAGCGAAAAATGATTCTTTTAGCGGACCCCAAGTGATTGGGATTACGGTTTTGTTGTTGTTGTTTTGTTGTTGTATTGGAGACATGATGTTCTGGGCAGTATTTGTCGGATGAGGAGGGTGGTGAAATGGGGGTGGGGGTTGTGGTAGGGGGCACGGTGAAGTAAGAAGGTAGTGGAGAGAAGAACTATAAAAACAAAATAAAAAAGTAAGTATACCTGCCAGATAGAATTGTTTTCTTCACAAAAATACGTCAACAATTTTAAAGTTCTTTCTGATTTTCTATTCATTTAGACATTTTACTCCCTACCCATTCAACTCTGCATGTGTCGCGCTTAGAGCCTTACCCTTACACAACCGGTCCCAAGCCTGGATAAAGGAGGAGGATTGCGTTATGTAGCCTGACAGCCAGCGTAAAACTTTGATGGATCTCTTATGAACATGAATCCTAATAACTTTCACGTAAATGCTAGGAGAATGCTGGAAAATGATTCATGTAGCAAACCCCAATTGATTGGAGCTAAGGCTTTGTTGTTGCTGTTGTAGTGAATGGAAGCGGCTTATCTTTAATCACTTGACGACAAGGAGGTGAAACCTCTGTAAATTAGAATAGGGAGGCAAAACCCAAAAACGTAAAACCACAAGGAGTTTTTTGTATTTTGCCCAAGTAAAAGTAATTGAAAGAATAGTTAAGTCTTAATGTATTGAGGAAACATTCCATTTAACCAAAGAGTCTTGCGTAGTTGTGCACCCTCCTTCGGCTAGCCGGGCTTCCTGAGTCCATGAACCTAATATGTCTTACTTCAGCTTCTCTGTGCTCAAAGAAATAGATTTCGGTGAATGAGGAGTATGATGAAGGATGAGGAAACTTTCTATTTGACCAAGAGTCTTGTGTAGTTGTGCACCTCCTTCGGCTTTAGCCAGGCTTCCTAAGTGACTCTTAAGAGTTAAGAGTCCATGAACCTAATATGTCCTACTTCAGCTCTCCTGCTGAGCTTAAAGAACTTGACTTCAACGAATGAGGAGTAGGATGAAGGATGATTATTGGATTTGAAACACAATGAATAACCAAGGTCATATCTGTAGAACAAGTGACAGTGTACTTGGTTTTTCCACTAACAGATGAATATGTATTTGCATACTCTGAATCTTGTATGTCATGAATCTATTGCCGTGTGTGCGTGAATAGTACATGAAAAGACTTGTGTAAACATCAGAACACCCAAAGAACAGTCTGGTCAAACTTGCCCACTGAGAAGGTCACTAAGCACCACTTACCTGACTCGTAGGTTTAACTTTGTAAGCATTGCAGCATCATAAGGCTTGGCGGGTAGTTGAATTAATCCCTCTTCTTCATGGCATCCTCAGTAATTAAATCATCAAAAATAGGATCAGCATATAGTTGTCGGTATCATTACCTATGAACTACAATTGACCTCCACAAGGTTTTCTTGTTTGGATGATTTTCCCTTTTTTGTCGGATTACATCACTCGTTGGCTTCTGTACCGAGTAGAAGGCGATGATCCTACATGGTCATCTTGCAAATTATTGTTTTATTAATGAACACTATGTAGATTATTGCTAGGATCACCAATATATTCTTTAGATATATCCTTTTGAGGTTCCTACCTATGCTACTGATCTAGTTAAGGCCACATGCATTGGAGGGGGCGGACAATTGAAATAGTGAGATGGATCAGAATCTCCAGGAGAAGAAGCTATGAAACAGGATTTTCTATTGCACTTGGAACTACCAACTTGACTTACATACTTCCTAGATATTGTTGTAGGCTCTACTCGTCCCTTAACTCGTTTTCCTTTTTCAACTCCTCTTCAACTGATATGCCAGCTCAATGGCTCTTAAGTTTTAACAAAATGACTAAACCAGTAGCTCTAATAGCCACCTGAATTGCTTTTTACAAGGTGAAGAAACACATATCTAATTATATATTTGATTGTTATTGTTATTATTATTTTGGGCGCCGAGAAAGAAGCGATCATGTGACCTCACCCTTTCAGAAGCCCTAACTCAACCAGTGGGCCACCTCAGGTTGAGTAGCTGTTAACTTGGAAGAAATATTGGATTCATATCCATGTGCAACTTTGAGATTATGAAATGTGGCACTAATGAAAAATAGGACTAACGGAAGGCAAAGCATAGAAGATCCAGGCCTCATCTTTTTGAATATTTGCTTCAGCATCAAACCATCTAATCCTTGCAATTGAGAAAGCTTCAAAGTTGTGCACCTAACCCTTCATTTATTTGACTTATTATAGTAATCAAAATAATCCTCAATCAAAGGAACCTTAAATATCGAATACCATAACGAGGAAAACCATGGCTTCTCAACCCATAGGATCGTTTAATCTTGATACAATTTTTTGTATAGGACATGTGGTTATGGTCCCTAAAAGCGAAATGAGAACAGTGGGGAAGAAGAATTTAAGAAAGCTGAGGGATTTTAGTGGTTGAAAGTGATATATGAAAGCACAAAACTTGGGCTTTAGGAGTTCATTTGAGAGATATGGTTAAGGTGTAGTGATACATGAAAGCACAAAACTTGCGCTTTGGGAGTTTAATTATTAGATAAGGTAAAGGTGTAGTGATGGAAAGAATGCAAAATTTTGTGTAGGGCATGTGGTTATGGTCCCTATAAAGCGAATTGAAACAGTTACTGTGGGGAAGAAAAATTTAAGAAAGCTGAGGGATTTTAGTGGTTGATAGTGATACATCAAAGGTGTAGTGATGGAAAGGATCGTTTAATCTTGATACAAAATTTTGTGTAGGGCATGTAGTTATGGTCCCTATAAAGCGAATTAAGAACAGTGGGGAAGAAGAATTTAAGAAAGGTGAGGAATTTTAGTGGTTGATAGTGATACATGAAAGCACAAAACTTGGGCTTTAGGAGTTAATCATTTGAGAGGTAAGGTTAAGGTGTAGTGATGGAAAGAACGCAAATATTCCCACTATTCCTTAAAGAGTGTCCATTCTAACTCGAGATACATATTGATGAAAAGTTCTTTGATGGCATTAAAATTTAATTTTACGAATTTTATATGTACTTATCTTATGCATTTCCCTTTACTTCTCTTTCGGTTTTAAAACTTTCTTTTTGTCTGATTCAACTTTATGCATCATCAGAATTTTGTAGTTGGCCCACAATGGGAAATTCGTAAAATGATGCTTGACTTTTCGAAATGGACACTTATTCTTGTAACATTTGATAAAGGAAATGTGGACTCTCTTTTGAGAACTTAGCGAGTATTTTACAATATTGCGATGGGAATTTAGTGGCCGATACGAAACTTTGGTTTTAGGAGTTCAATTCTTTGAGGGATCAGAAAGAGATCACATATTTAGAGGCTGATGCTTCTTTAGGTTGTGAATAGTGGATGCGAACTGTTTGGCACGAAAGGTTGGGTATCTAGGATTGAGAAAATCAATTAGGCTTTGTTACTTATGATGTGAATTATAGATTGTGAGAAAGAGTTATCTTGAATTTGTTTTTGCAAGAATGGTTTGGCTTAACATCTTCCCTAAGGGCACATGCAAAGAACCTATTTTTATTGAATTCTATCTCGACTATCACTCGTTCACAATTTCCAATTCCACTTGGTGATTGTCAAAGGTCTTCACAAGGAAAATACTGCTAGATTGGTGAACCGTGAATACGAATCATCAACAATAGAGATGGCATCGGCAATGGGACATTTGAAATTCTGGATAGTGATGAGAACTTTGGAGATTTGTCAAGGATCTTAGCCATGTCGACCTTTGGTATCACGGAAGCCATGATACTGGGCAGAATCTGTTTCCTGAGCATGAACATTTACCAAGCTTAAGAGAAAGCTAGAGAAAAGATAAAACCAGAGCTTCCATTTATTAACTTTTCCGTCAAGTTAGTATCCGTTAATATATCTGTTTTTGATGGTTAAGCTTGTGCTATATTGTGGATGATATGGATGGAGATAAATGCTAGGATTTTCAGGGATCAGGAGATGGCTTGGCCTCTTCTTTGGATAGAGTGGTGTATATGGCTTCATGGTAGGCTTCAGCTAAGACTGCATTCTGTGGAGATCTATGCAAAGAGATTGGAGAGCTGAGTGCTTTAAATTCTTTATTTTTTAGGCTTTTGCATTTCCAATGGATGTCTCGTCTATCCTGTATGTACTTTTGTTTTTAGTCAAACATAATCTTCTGTTTTAAAAATACTTAGAAAATAATAATAAGATAAATTTGTTCTATTTTTTGGGTTCAGTACAAGGTTTTAGAGGTCTAGACAAGATTAGTGATTCCTAATGCTGGACTGGGTTGGGCCGTAAGCGATGAACTACGTAGGATGGTGATCAATGTTCAACTGAAAAATGACAATTTTGTACAGTTTTTAAGCTCAATCTGAAGTAGCTAGCTGAATTGGTCTGAGGCTTGCAGTGATTGCAAATTGAGCTAACTAGATGTGATTGGATCAAGTTCAGGCCCGAAGATACTGATGGCTAGATTGCTGAACAGCAAGTATGATTCATCAATGATAGATATGGTATCGGCGAAGGGATAGTGAAAATTCTCGACAATGATGAGAACTTTGGGAGATTTGTCAAGGATCTTCGCAACGGTAACCTTTCATATCACGCGAGCCGGCAAGTTCTGCTTCCTGAGCATGAGCAAGGGAGAGAGGATCATGAGAAATTTCGAGATTGTGGATGCTACGATGGATAACAATGATCCAAGGATGAACAAGCTGGTGTGTCTGGAGTAAGAGAAAAAAGTGGATGTTACCCTTTTTTTAAGATGCGGTTGTGTATGGTGGGGGTAATGCATGGTGCTGAATAGATGATTGTTACAAGTTCCCGAGGAAAAGCCGATGATAGATAAGCTGGAGAAACAAAGAGGGTGTATTGGTACTCGTTGAAGCCAAGCTTGCGTAGAGGCTCAGAACCAGTGCCAACTAATGTAGAACAGTAAGGATTTTCGACTAGTCGCGTGTTATAACATGGGAAAGAGAAGGCTGGGGGAACACAAGAGAGTTGTGGGATAATGATTAATTCTCACTCGAGTGCCTTGTCACCAAGTTTGAGTATGAGCTCATGACCAGTCTTACGAGTATATAACATAGGACAGAGGTTGGTACAAAAGAGGGAGACAGAGAGGAAAGATTCCCTTGCAAAGTGTACTATTGCTCAAATAGTTTCACCTTGATTTCTAGAGCCACTAATATTTATTATGAGTAGGTTATGTCTCTCCCTATTTATCAATATAGAAAATCCTAATAGTAGTACTATAAAATCCATTTGTGTATTAGCTCGTGTTATCACCCTGTTGCTGCTTGTACCCACCTCCATTTTCTGGCTTTGTCCGAGTAGTGAACTTACTGTAAGACCAATGGAAAGCTTGTAATATGCATTATTGAGCATCAAGAGTGGTTTATTATGTCAGTGTTATCACGTATAGATGCAATTCTTTTTCAGGCCATTCCATAATATTCTAGTCCCTCCATCTCAAAATGAGTGACAATTTATCCTTTTACAAAGTCAACATAAAAAGTTTACGAAATAATTATTAATATATTTCATTATGTTTTAGATTATAATATTTTAATCATTGCAAGAATAGCATGTAAACTATCAATAATAAGTTTCATATGTTGGAAAAATGAGTGATTATTTTTAAAATATTTGGTCAAAAATTGTCACTCATTTTGGGATGGAGGGAGTAGTTCTTTGATCTTTTCTTTATGAATTTAGTTTTCTTGCTGCAGCGCATCACAATTTCTGAGATTTTGGACAATGAGTGGTTTAAGAAAGATTATAAACCACCAGTTTTCGATGAGAAAGAAGAGACAAATTTGGATGATGTAGAAGCTGTTTTTAAGGACTCTGAAGTGAGTTGTAAAATATGTGTATATACATATATATTTATATAATTCACTTTATACTTGCAATAATTTCATAGGTTCTTTCAATTATATGAATCTCCATGACAGAGTGGTGCATTACAGGAATATCATGTAACAGAGAAGAAAGAGGAGCATCCAGCAGCGATGAATGCCTTTGAGTTGATTTCTATGTCAAGGGGCCTCAACCTTGAAAATCTCTTTGAAATGGAACAGGTTTTCCCTCACCTATTCCTTTCTCTCCTTTGTTTGATATTCTGAACCTGGTAATTTTTGCTTACACATTAAAATCCTGAGCAATAGTTGATGGTAAGGAAATTAAGGGCTAGCCTTCTAGAGCACTGCATATCTTGCACACTTAATAAATGTGAAAAGAACATTTGTTAGCATGCTGTGGCTTGTCATATCTGACGCTGGGCTAGCTGTAGGAAAAAGTATGGTTGGTGGTGTAACTTCGCTACCCAATTCGATGGATTCTTCAACATCACCTCAGTAAATTGACTGCTACAAATTCAATATAATGAAAAGGAAAATGGGGAAAATATACATAAAGATTGCTCCTCAAAAATCTCTTTCTTTGAAACTGAAAACATCATTCATTCAAATTGAGAAGAGAGAAGAGCCATAACAACCCTCAAGTTACAGCATTTATATTGCCATTAACTAGTTTATTATAGCTATATCTCGTTTTAGAACCAGTGTAGCATTTCGCAAATACAAGAGTTATGGAATTTATGTCTCCCTCTGTCAATAAAAGGATATATCATTGTTAAGAGTTTGTTTTTGTTGGTTATTAGTGAATACTGGAACCACTAGAAATACTCCATATTCCCTGCCACGTGACACATTTTTAGTGCCCTTTAACTGTAAGTATCCTACAACAATGTCCCATAATTACTGACTGAAATCAGCTTTGTATCCATCCCCTCAATAATCAGGGCACACGTTTCTCATGTGTGCCTCATGCAGCTTGCTCCAGACATCAGCCCTCAAACCAGTAAAACCTCAAGGTTCCCAAGGTCGGCCCTGGCTCCTGGGCTGATGTCCTTGAGCAGACCTTCTAGGCCAAAGGGGTCAACTGACCCCGTTTAGTCCCACATAGGTCTGCCACTCTCTCTTACCTTTAGTCTGAATAGTCTGTTTAACTGGACCAAATAAGATTTTGGTTAGATTTCCCGAATATTATATTTTTGTCCAACAAATTTGCTCTCAATCACCCGTGGTCAACAGTTGAATGTTCAAGTAGAAATTTTTGGAAAATCCTGAGAAGTATATGGCATGTTTGTGTTGGAGTAGTCTACTGCTGTTACTGCAACAGAAGGCTGAGATGTGCTACTGTTATCCTTCATCTACTTGGCACATGAAGGACTTAAACCATTTGGCAGTTCCATGTTTTTCTAATCTCTGCTTTTGTCTATAGGAACAGAAATTAAAATTATGCACATCATGGATTATGTCCACTTTTTTCTGTTTGTCCCCTTCCGTTTGGTGTCATAGTGATTTTCAGTTTGGTACCATATTGGCTGCAGGGATTTAAAAGGGAGACTAGATTCACATCTAAGTGCCCAGCAAATGAGATCATAAGTAAGATTGAAGAAGCTGCAAAGCCTCTTGGTTTTGATGTTCACAAGAAAAACTACAAGGTGAAAGTTTATAACTATATATGTGTGTGTGTATTTTTTTTAAAAGAAACTTTGCAACTGAATTAAGGTGCTTGCTCATTGTTGGAGGGTTGATGAACTATACACAGATAATATATTTGTAGAAACAAATCTGAATGTTAAACTAATCTTTGTGTTTTTCACCTTAGATGCGACTTGAAAATATGAAAGCGGGGAGAAAAGGAAACCTTAATGTTGCTACTGAGGTACAATACTGGATGCTTTTTAGACTGATATGTGACTTTCAGCTCTTCCCTTAATCTTTATCTAATTATAACAACTCTTTATAGACTGAGATGTGAATTTCAGCTGTTCCCTTAATCTTTATCTAATTATAACAACTGTTGTACTGGAATCAGGTTTTTCAGGTAGCTCCTTCTCTTCATATGGTTGAGGTACGGAAAGCAAAAGGAGACACTTTGGAGTTCCATAAGGTACTGAACGAGCTCATGATTTGCAAAAAAAAAAAAATCCTTGAGTCTGTTTTCCATTTATGCCAGTGGAGTTACATCAGTACAGTATTAATGTTTTAAACTAAAATACATAGTAATTTAGTAGCATGTCAGTATTGTCCTTTTCTTTTTGCTTGTTGCGTTGAAATAGCAAACAATGTTTTAATACAGCTTTTAATCTCCTTTGTTATTTCATTTTGGCTCACTTTTCAGTTTTACAAAAGACTTTCAACCAGCCTGAACGATGTTGTTTGGAAAACTGAAGAGGATATGGAAGAAAACAAATAAAAATGCTCAGCCACCATGTAGAGAGAGTATTAAATTTCTCATGGGGAAGGTCATTAGGTGTAGTAATGTTGCTAGTATTCTGCTATAGTTTTGTTTTTTACCCTCTTCACTGGACTATTTTTTGCCCTTAGACAGTTCTCTGCCGGTTCAAAATTTATACACGGTGAAGTTTGTATGTTAATTTTCGCCCTCTCCTTTTTATGTTCACTCATTACTAGAATATGATTGAAAGTAAGTTGTATCATTTTCTACATTCTTTTTTCTTTAACTAGTTACTCGATGTTGAGTTTGAGTTTGTTGGTGTTTCCTTACGGAACTTGCGTTGTCCCCAAAATTGAGATCAAGGTCTAGGATGGTGATGGGGTTTCAAACTCAGTGCCATCTAATTTGCAAGGAATGTAAGAAATAATAGTTGCATCATCTTGTTGCTTGCTATAACAAGTGAGCCTGTTAACACTTCAGCCATGGAAACTTTTCTGATACTATATAGATCTAGCAGGATAGCATAATTATCCTTGTCCAAGTTGCATTTGTTGTAGGCATTATACTTTTGCCCTGATAGGTGACAATAGTCCTTTGGGGCATTTCTGTAGAAATATTTTTGCGAAAAAGTATCAATATCATGCACTGAGGTGTTGTACCTTTTTGTGAAGGCATCACATAAGAAACCTTTTGTGAAGGCATCACATAACAATGCATGCTATAAATACTTTCTTTTGAATGATTATTATATGTAACATTGGCTTTATCTTTATTTTTGAATTTAGTCAGAAGTGTCTTATCTCTAAATCAATTTCTTCAACTTATTCAAACTTACTAACTTGAAAGACCTTTAGAAAACGAGTTCGGATCTTTTGTGTTAAAGTGTCTCATTTCCTATTTCATCTTTCTGAAACTTGATCTTAACCCTTAAATTTTGACTTCAAAATCTTAAGCTCTTAAAATTAGTAGGATATGTATTTTTAAAAGCTATATGACAGGGGATGAGACACTATTTGGAACAAAAAATTCGGATTTAAGAAAATCATAAATTTATATTGCATTCGTCTCTCAAGGTAGTTGAAAAGAACAAGAGAATAATAGCTATGATAAACAAAGGTCGAGGATCAAGTCTCATAGATCCAAGTTAAATCAACTTCCAATTGTGAACTTTGAGGGGTGGCCCATTGACAGAATTTGACACATTACAGTATGTAAGTCCCTTTTCATCCACGCTTCCTCATGGCCTAAATTTTTTTTGACTTCCTATTGTGACATACCTCTATTAATCATTTTGAAAAGTTCTTTAAAACATTTATAGAGAGTCCATTAATTATAAACATACGTATCCATTCAAGGAAAAATAACTTGAGTTTATTGCAATCAAATCATAAAGGAGACATCATTTCAAATTAATTAGTTTAAACCATAAAGGAGACATCATTTCAAATTAATTAGTTTGTAATGTTTAGTCAATTCTCATTTATCGCATATTCCAATTAGATTTATTATTCATTGAACAAATTTTAGCTTCTCTCCGGTCTAATAAAAATCGCGAGCCATTACATGATCCAAATTCATATTCACCGTCATATCTATATCGTTCCACATGTGATTATGATTCCTATCCACCACCTATCGTAGTGGTTTGAGTTTTTCGACTTGTGCTTACAACATTATTTTCTCGTTCCACATGAAAACTATTTTCTTACCGGGTGGTTATCCCGGTCGATGTCACTAGTGTCAAAAATACTTATCCACAAACAACATAATTTATAGCATATGGACAAGTTTTTTTACACTATTCATTTAGTATAATCAAGACATCACATCACATTTTTTTTTGTCCCCCTGATCGTATGTTTTTTTTTAAAATCTTTTTCTTTTCTTTTGTTTCTTTTGTCCTTTATGCTACTCTTTTTTATTTCAATTATTTTTTATTTTCGTCCTTGCGCTGAATTTGTGTCCCTCTTTTATTTTATTTTTTTGTTTTCGTCTTTTTTTCTTTATTTTTCTCTTTTCAATTTAATATTATTTATTGTAAATAAAATTATGTTCTTTAAAATACTTTTTTTTTCTTTCGAATATTTTTTCATGCCCTTGGACACGGGCATGCCCTAGTTCTATATATCTTCAAACGCTTTACTATTTGAAAGTCGAATATTTCAAAATTAAAATTTAAAAAAATAGCAATTATTGCCCTTTGTTACTCTATGTTCCCTTCCTGCTTTTCTTCCCCAACAATATACTTTTTCGCAAACTCCAGAGAGAGATACAGAATGGAGATGCCGTTTTTTCATCATTCTCTTGACCCCACTTGTGACTTGTTATTGTACAAGTTTTATGTACTTTACAAGTGTTTTGTCTTTTGGATCCCAGTAGATGATCACTGCCTTGATAAAACCAACATTGGTATGAACTCATTTAGGATGAATTGAGGTCCAAGCAAGATGATCAATGTTTGGTATGCAGCCCACTCCTAATAGATATGGAATTATGTTATTACCCACAAAATGCAACCAAAGTAGGAGTTCCTCTTGGTCATGTGACCCAGTGATATGACCTCTCTTTTTTAAAGTAGGAGTTTCAGAGTTTGAGCCTCAGGTCAAATATTAAAAGGTGTTATTCTTTACACACTCTAATTTTATTAAGTTTACATTTTTATTTTTTTTTTCAAAAATATTCTTTATACAATTACTATAATATCCTTCCTGATAAAAGTTAAATATTTGTTAACACTCAAAATAGGTTAAATACACCCTCCTTACAACCTAAAATATTTTAAATACACACTCCTATTCAATAGTGATAACATGAGAATCTACTATATGGTCTAAGGACAAAGGTGTGTCGGTGATTTAACTCATTGTACAAAATTTTGGAAAATTTAATCCTTGAACAAAGTACACTGCATGTTCTCAAAAAATTACATGCTAATTCTAAAGAGTGTTTAGGGCAATGGTTGCTATATGCCCTGGGTGATTGGAAAATCGAGTGGTATATATAATCTTTTGATGATTTGGTTACGATTCAGTTCATTAATTTTGTTTTCCTCTTGCTTCTGAGCTTTAGTTTCCTCTATGGTCTGTCAGTGATACGCATGGGTACTTTTGCTAAGTATGACTATGGGAGGTGGAAGAACCTGTAGAAGTATGGACAATTTAACCCCCCAAGATTTGATATGAGGTATTGATCTGAGCCAAATACCTGATTCATGGGCCAATATAGATGGCCATTTAAGATCTTTTAGATTTAAAGAGTGTGAACATATGATAAGGGTATTATAGTACTTGTATATATGAAATTTTTGAAAAATAAGAAACGAATATATATTTATCAAAAATAGAATACGTAAATAACAGCACTCATATTAAAATACGTTGATGAGCAAAAAAAAGAAAGAAACATTTAAAATTTTCTTCCAAGTGAAATCTACTCATTATGTCCTCACTAAGTCAACATTTTTCTCCTTCCCCTCACTCAAAGAAGTCCTACAAATTCTAACGAGCGCCTAGGCGCTTGATTCTATTAGGAGCGTCCAATGCACATATATGTTATAAATTATGCACATATACGTGTTATAAAATGCACATATTAATTATGCACATATACGTGATATAATTAATATGTGCATTTTATAACACCGTATATGTGCATAATTTATAATATATATGTGCATTGGACGCTTCTAATAGAACCGAGCGTCTAGGCGCTCGTCAGATTATCTGAAGAAGTCCAGTGTTTTTTTTTAATCGTCATTATAAATGATTTCGTGATTTTAGGAAACAGTTATAAATGAATATTTATTTTTACTATGATATATGTTCATTTTCTATAACTAAATATTCATTTACACTATTCTTACTGTTATTATTGATTATCTATTTTATTATGGTGTTCATTTTACATAATTTTACTGTTCATTTAATTTAGCGGGTATTATAGTGTTCATTTAATTCAAACGGTATGTCCACTCTAATCAATGTTTATTTTTCAATACTTAATGCTCATTTTTTTATTTGTTTGATTTATTTATACAAAATGAATGTATTATTCAAATATTTTAATTTAAATAATTATTTTTTAAAATAAAGAAAAAAATTATAATTTAAAATTTTAAAAATTAATTAAAATTAAATAAAGAGAATGAAAAAGAGTGAGAGAGTGAACCCCACCTAGGAGCTATATATACTATCTGCGTTATAGGGGTACTTGGGACACAAATGTGCACCATAAGTGTCATTGTGACTAGGGGTGCTACGGTTCGGTTTGAGGTGTAAACCACAAGTCCAACCGCACCCTATCGGTTTGAAAATTTTCAAACCTAAACCGAACCACAAGATTTGAAAACCAAACCAAACCGAACCGATAAACCGCGGTT
>JAOTQG010129431.1:0-20395 GCA_025631175.1 Iris virginica
AGAGAGAGAGAGAGAGAGAGAGAGAGAGAGAGAGAGAGAGAGAGAGAGAGACGTTAAGAAGAAAGCTTTTTCTCTTCTTTTTTTGTTCAGATTTGTCCGAAATGAGGGATAAGACTATAGAAAAGAGAGAAAGAGATAGTAGAAGAGTTTGTTCTCTAGCATCAAAAATAGTGCTTCTAGGAAATTGGTCTTCAATAGAAAAATTAATGAATGACTTTGTCCTCCTCTTGAGAGAAAGAGAAAAAAACATTAAGGAATTTGATCTAGAGGAGCGACGACTAGGGATAATGTTTAGGAGAAAATGAGAGAATGCACAGAGGATCAAAAGAAGAAGTCGTCATTAGGTCGACGAGAAAAAAATTTAAGTTTTTAGAAAATTTTCACTCTGATTACTATGGTAAATAATGATAATATATATGGGAGATACAATTGAGCTTAGTGCCCATAATCTATTCATATTAGAATTAGGATAATAATCTGAATTGAATTATGATCTATTACAATATATTTCTAGCAGGATTAAAATTGCATCTTATTACTTTGAAATAGGTTTATCCCCTTCAAACCAAAAAAAAAAAAAAAAAGGAAGACGAAAAAAAAAAAGAAGAAACAGATGCCCATAGTACCGTACAAATCTGGTCATTAGTCTCAGAAATTTTACTTCTCTTAACAATAATTTACAAGTTGTTATCCATAGCATTTTACTTTGGTTTCAATGACGGAGATATTTAAATGAGGCCTTGAAACAGGTAAAACAGAGCGGAAATACAAGCTTATTGAACTCCTCTCCTTACAGCCCTTGCTCCGAACCAAACAGCCAGAGCAGCAAGAAAATCAGTAGTTAGTATAATCAAAAGTGCTTTATTAGGTGTTCTCACAGTGGGTAGATAGGTTTGTACTTGGGTAAATTCCCAAAATTACCAAGTAAATTAATGGATTTATGGGTAAATACTAAATACCCAAATTTACGCATTGACATTGGATAAATTTGAGTATTTACCAAATACCCATTTGCCACCCCTAAATTTGGAGGGAATATTGCTATAAATTTACAATGGAAGCCCTATATATCTTTTAACTTTTAAATT
The DNA here is from genome assembly GCA_025631175.1 of Iris virginica. Classification (NCBI taxonomy): domain Eukaryota; kingdom Viridiplantae; phylum Streptophyta; class Magnoliopsida; order Asparagales; family Iridaceae; genus Iris; species Iris virginica. The sequence goes on from JAOTQG010129431.1 coordinate 1,089, forward strand.
CAAGGACTAGGCAGTGTCAGCACAATCTCTATACAAAAACTGATCTCAGCCATTGTTGAACAAAAACTGATCCCATACTGAACTCAACCCATAAGGGCTCATCACAAAAAGAAAGGGACATTAACAATTTCCTGTTATACACATTGTCAAATTTCCCTCTTCAGATCCCCATCTTCAGCAAAACCAACCAGGGCTTACATGCGCCATGTTGCTAGTGCCAAGAATCTCCAGCTTATCTTTTGCGGCTTCCTTTACTCTTCGTGCCCTTCTTGGACTTGTTCTTGTTGCCTTTCCCCTTGCTTCCGGCGGCTTGAATTTCTGAAGCATGAGTTGTTGTCTTCGACTTGCCTTTACCAATATTATTACTTGTACTACTTTCTTCAGCCAATTTTCCATTGCCATCCTCCTCCAGTTCTTTGGCTTCCACAGCAATGCTGCACTCTGACGCTTTGCCCTGGTCACTGTTATTTGAATCAGCGGCAAGCTCAAATGGCTGATTCTTCAAAACGATCTCCACCTTTGGCCTTCTTCGTTGAATTCTCTCCACAAGTTCTTCAATGCACGAAATGTTCCCAGGATTGTGCTCACTGAAATAAAAAGATAACAAGTTACAACCCTCTAAAATAACAACACAACTACAGACAACATTCGTCCCGATAACTAAGCTCGACTAGATGAACACTTTTTCACCATACAGGTCATAACACAATGCAAGGACACATACAACATGAGCACCCCTTTGAAACAACCATCACATATCGATACATAATCATCACCATAAATTGCAAAAGCAAGTCAGTAAGACTTAACATAAGAATTTAATACGTAAGACCTTGAATGAATCAATGTCGTAAGCTGTTTGTTTCACAGTGAACTATCATGAAAGGTTAAAAGTAAGCTTCAAGCTTGTACTGACCTCGCATCCAAGGCAGATAAAAGTTGCTTCAACTCATCAATCATGCTGTTTGTGTCGCTAAGAATATTACCATCTACAATAGGTTTATCCTCAAATGATTGTGTTGCCGCTGCAGATAGTATATTTAAATCTTTCTCCAATTCTCCCTGATCGTAAATGGGGAAAGAAATGTAACTTTTTGCTTATAAATGTATAACATAGAAATACAAGCAATTCCAGAAAAGCATGCCAATTCAGAATTACCTTCATCCTAGCGGAATTAAGCACACTCAGTTTTCCCTTGACTTTGCTTTTACCCAGCTTTAAAGTATCAGTTATTTCATGGAAAACCTCCCAATTCATCATTACTTCATTTCCATTGTTCATTTCCGCAGTCTGATTTGATATGGACGCAGCATCTGCAGATGGCCCCATTGATCCCCCAGAATTATCATTGCTTGGATCAGTTTGATGAATTGAATCCACTTCAGCAGACTTTACATTCCGTTGCAAAGATGTACTTGGAAACATCACTCTCATGACAGCCGGTTTACTCGTGAGAATTTCAGTGTCCACAAAAATGGCATCAGGGGCAACAATCTTTGAACAAGCTTTTTTAGTGCTCGCAACCACAAGAGGATCCCCAATCATTTTGAATGCTTCAGAAACAATAATTGGCGTCAGGTTCAGGTAATTAGGCCCTCTACTTCTCCGAAGCCTATTGTAGAAATCTTTTGGTAGCAGGCGAGTAATATCACCCCTTCCCAACATAATAAAGAGTGCTTCAAAGTACTTTTTGGAGTTCAAGCAAAGCAAACATAGTATAACAAACAGTTTCAGCACCAGTAGCGGGTAGTAGTTTTTCACATTGAGATGAGAACGTATCCATGCTTCAGTATCATGGAAATTAGACAGAAACTGACAGATCATGTTAACTACAGAATCGAAAACACGTTCCAAAGTAAGTTGCATATCCACAACCAATTCGGTCCTTGCCCTTCTAACAGAATGTTGATACATCATCCATTCAAGAAATGATGATTTTGTGGTGAAAATGAATCCATTCAAGTCCGATACCATAACCACAAGACGCTCGACATGATATAAGAAACAACTAGGTGATATATAATCAAACTTCCTCCAGTTGGCTCCGTACGTATCTTCCAAGGCTTTAAGAAAATTAAAAATCAGAGAGACCCCTCCCAAGGCTTCAGGAAAACCTTTGTTGTGATGAGACTCTTGGCAGATGCTGTCATCAATGTTCCCACTGAGATTCTTTACGAAATCCATCCATGGCAAACTCCCTTCAAACCTTTTAACGATCTTCTCACAAAGACCAGTTTGTGGCCTACGAGAGCCGAGCCAAAACATGAGCACCCTCCCGATTGTCCCATAAGTTACTTCTCCCTTGGCATTGATGTTTTCAAGAATAACTTCTTCAAATAACTTATAGGAAATATCCATTCCCCGAAGAGATATCATATCCATGTTCACTGACATACGCCAGTCCAAAGGGAAAACATTTCCTATGTACGTCTTGGTAGACAGTTCAAGAAACTTTTGCAATGCCCTACTATTTTTGAATGTGTGGTCAAGAAAATTGCACTCTAGCAGAAATCTTGAAACCTCAAAAATATGGAGAAGACACATGCTTTGGTGGAACAGAGAATTCTTGGTTGATAAGTTGTAGAGAGCTTCAAGGGTTTCCAACACCCTCATACCAACAGCAAGTAACTCAAATTGCCAATAATACCTAGCTGCGGAGACAAACTGTAGGGCATCAACACATACCAACTTTCCATTCTTTTTCAGAGATTTGTCATCAATTTTTTTAACCCAATTGGCATCTGGTTGCAGTAGCAGGTAACCCATATTCAAATGAGTAAACTGCCTTCTCACCCCAAAATAGTTCAAACAAAACTCACCATGACCCATATGTTTGACAGGACCCTGAGTTTCGAGAGACTGAAGATACTCAAATACATTATTGATATTCTCCTTCCACATATTCCAAGAATAAACCAGAGTTTCAGCAGAAACATGGTTACGTGAAAGCTTATCTTCTGAATGTGCAATGACATCGAGTGGCACTTTGTTGACCCAGTCATACTTCGAAGGCTGTAAATGAAGATGAGCATCCAGCATATTTCTAAGAGAGATAATTTCTCCTCTCAAACATTTGTGTTTCCGCGAAGTACTTAAGGACTTCAACAGCTCAAAGAAGTTACTACTTTTTTGTGTTAAGGTGTTGCTTTCAGAGCAGATAAGCTCATAGAAGAGTACTGAGTCATTCTTCGCGAATGACATGGCTCTTTCCAAAAGTTCCTGCTTCTCTGTAAACTGCTTTAATGGCCAACCGCTACTTCCGGACACCCAAAGTGAGTTGGCAAATACAAACCAAAGGATGAGCAAGGATGCATCATCATAACTTCCAGCCTTTCCAAGTAGATCCGCCTCCCGTAGAATATCACCCCTCAACCTGGAAATCTCTGCAGCCTCAACATAATTTCCAGCTTCTTCTTCTAGCAACAATAGCTCTTCAATGCAATCTCGTGACTTCAAGAAATTGCGTCTTAACTCCATTGAGTGAAAAGCTCTGACAAATTTCATCATAGACTTGAGATCTTTCAACTCATGATAGTTGAGTGCACAACTCTCAAGAAACTCTTGCTCCATCTTCTCTATTTCTTTATTTTGATTTACCAAACCATTATCGATAAATGCATGGTGTTTCCAGTCCTCGATGTACTGCAAACCCGTATCAAAAAGTTTTCCCTTGGTGCAAACGGACAAGCATTCGGAAAAATATTTACCCTTTGCATAAACATTAGCGGCATGGTCATAGCATTCAGCAAGAGTAAAACATTCTGCGGCTTTCTTCAACCCAGCTTCCCCACACTTTTCATAAGTCTTTCCTGCAATGTAAATTAAGTGTAAAGATATTAAGCTGAAACTTCCGTGGTAAACTTTTCATAACAATGGGAAGTCATAACTGTCATCACAGAGGTAAGACAACTCTTGGTTTTTCAAGTGGCTGACAAAATGAAAAGAGAATAAATTTGAAATCACATTCAAAGAGGAAAGGAACTAAATTATGCTCTTACGTATATATCTCCATGTGAATCTTTATAAGATATACAATGAGATAAAAATATCATATTTTGGTCACGTCAAATAATCTTATGAACAACGCTCAACTAATCTTCACTGTTCCAAGTTCCAAACAAATTAAAGTCGTAACTTACGCAGCTTGTTTAAGAACTTGACATTTAGATGAGTTAGGGTCAGATCAGGAATGCGATATATGATTATATATGATGATATTGCACTGTTCACTATTTGAATATGAGATGATATGAGTGATATGAGTTAATGTGAAAGATTTGAATGTGACGTGAGGAGAGAGAATGTGGTGTGAAAGATTTGAATGTGAGGAGAGAGGAGAGAGAATATGATGTGAAAGGTTTCAATTGATTTGTAAGAGTGTATGGGTAGGGGTAATAGATGGAAAGTGTTTGATATTTATTTATGATGTTGGGTGATATTTGAGAAGATAATGAAAATATATGAAACATGTTTGATGTTGAGATATTCAAATATTGTGATGTATCTGACTCGTGATCTGAGCCTTAGTTACTTAAAGATGATTACAGAGCTGTAGATGCAAAGGCCTTGGATTCAAGTAACCAAGCACGTTTGAAGGGGACTGTGAAAGTATGTCCTGTTCTCTAGCATTGTAATTTTTAAGATAAGTTCATCATTCATCATAGACGTGTCTAAGTAGTAAGAGAAAATTTTTTAGATGAGTTGATGAAAGGCAAATGCAAAAACTCAATATAATTTGAAAATTATGAACATTACTCTTTTAATTTCAGTTGTTGACTACAAATTTCACTATAAATGACCCGAACGCCAATAATCCATACTAAATATTTCAATTACTTGAAGATTACATAATTGAAAATTTTACATTACTTGATAATTTGTTTTTTCATTGTCTGGGCAAATGGATAAACTTATGCTCATCAGAACCCTAAAAAGCCAACTCAGAAGCCACCCCTCCTCACCAGAGAGCTTTTCCAAAAGCAAGCAGGAAAGCTAATTAACTGATGAATAGCCAGGTTTTCTAGCTGTCAAGCTTCAACGCTCCATAAGATCCACCAGAAAGGGATCAACTCTTTCATCTCCAATTCAAGCAAAACTAGCCCCTATGACCTAAATGTTTGGCGTTCCGTATTGTAATTTAGAACACTAGATATGTACTTAAAGCCCTTCATGGCCCCCTTAGCCTTTTGCACTTTCACACATTCCTCCCTTGAGTAAATGGGTAGTATAAATAGTTAGTATAAAAACTGTATTATGCCCCCTCTAACTTTCACATATAATATATTTGTGACTTACTCTGTTTCAAAATAAGTGATGTTTCAGGGATTTGCACACGAATTAAGAATCCAAATAAATTGGACAAACTACCCTTTAAAGTTGAAGAGAGAATGTTTGTTGGAAGTGATTGGTTTATGAAATGATGATAAAGCTGATATTAAATAGGGGTAAAAAAAGGCAGTTGTGGTCAGTTTGCGCTTTGAAAAGTGTAAAGCAACATTTATTTTGAGACAAATATTTTTGGCTAATACAACACTTACTTTGAGACAAATAATAAAATTTTATTTCTTCAAATCCTTACGTAAACAACTATTTGTAAATTATAAAAAAAAAAAATCCCATAGAACACTTATCAATATTACCTTAGGTATGAACAAATTTACATCGTTAACTTAGGGGTTCGGATCTTCTGTCCTAAATGGTGTCTCATCTCATGTCCCATCTTCTTACACTCAATCCTAACCCTAAATTCTAAACCGTAAACCCTAAATCCTACCCTCTAAACCTTAAAGCCTATATCCTATCCCATAGACCATAATTAAATTGAACATGTAACAAGAAATGTGACAGGAAATAGGGACAGGAAATCCCAACTCCTAACTTAGCCAAAATATATCTATTTAATTTGGTCCCCTTACATGCCCAATCTTGGCTTGAACACTGCTCATAATCTTCTGTGATATATTTTCTGAAGTTCCTTGTCTTTTCAAACTCACCTTAAAGCTTAACTCTAAATACCATAACACGATTAAAATAGGGTGGTGCTAGACGCCACCCCTAATTTTTTTACTACCGCCCCAAACAACAACGCATCAGCCCTCGCCAAGTCCTCCGGGAATATCACAGGTACACTATCATCCTTTACCGACACCTTCATATTTTGGGAATGTTTATTTTCCAAGAAGTAGAAGTGTTAAAATCAAACTCCACGAAAGAAAGAATAATGGCCAATATTAATTTACAACACAGAATCGAAATTAGACACGCCTTCCCCGGTCCCCCAACCACCAACTTCTTATTAGCTGTTCCATAATCAACTAGGTCGAAAGATAATTTTCTGTTTGAAACAGAGATTCTCCTTTTAGCATTTCCTTAAGGGGTCTTGCTCATACATCGAGTAGAAAACAATCAAAATCCTCAATTTTTCTTGATGCTTGTTCATGGATTTCTTGAATTGTGGCCGGGGGAGCAGTTTCAGGGGTTTGATCTTGAACTGGAATCGACTTAACGAGTCATCAGTTACAGGATTTAGTGGCTCTGCAACAACAGACCTGCTCTTTCTAGGGAAACACCCTCCTCATTTACCCATACAGAACCTCTAACATTTGCAATTTTTCAGATCCACGTAACCGGAGAGAAGGGAAGATTTGAGAATTTATTTTATTAGGGTATTATTGGTATTAGTCGGGCGGTACCGAGAAATTGAGGGGTGACATTTAGCAACCCACTTAAAATATCCAGTGTTGAACTCCCTTTCTTATGAAAATCCAATTAACTTTACAAATGAGTGGGAAAAAGAGAATGGTACCATTTGAGGTATTGGATTTTGTAAAGAAGGTAACTATTTTCGAAATGCATGGATAACTTGTAGGAATGTGTATTTTTGGTCAACCATGTCAAAACAAGATCAAATGATTAACCTATATTATCAATTAAAAAATAATTGGTTTCTAAAGTTCAATACAAAAATTCAATTAAATGATTTTGCATCTCAAAAAGCAAGAATTGTTTAAAGATAATATCATCAATACATTTTTATATTATTCAAGGGTGACCTAGGTAATTATCGCCTAGCAGCTACCACCGGCCCTGAGAATATGTATCAGATTCACTTCTTTTACAACTTCATTTTCACTTTCCATGTCAAATTTGTATAGTTATAAATTTCCCTTCTACTCCTTCAATCCCAAAATGAGTGCACTTTTTATTATTATTTGTGAGCCAACTTACTTTGATATCCCCAGGCCCCAGCTAATATCTGTTAAATCAACCGAAGGAAAAGCTCAGTGAAGATCTCATAAAACCCAGCAAACAAACATAACCTGAAGGGAGAAACACATGCTTCTATCACTGCAATTTAATCTCCTGCTGGCAGCACATGACCTTACCACAAACAGAGGGCAGGTGTTCCCAATGGATGATCACATAAATTTAAACTCATCGGTTATCACAAACACTAGCCAGTCAATTTCAAAGGTTGACTTAATATTAAAACCTAATGCAATGGCAAACCTCTGATTTGGATTTTCTTTTCCAAAAGAAAATTCAAATTAGCAAAGAAATACTAAGACAATCTATTTCTGCCATAAATGGGGTCTTATTGAGTTTGTGCAAGCTAAAAAGATTAGGATCCAACAATCGATAAAATCCCTTCAATTACTCCACTTTTGATGCAAGAAATTTTGAAATCCGCATGTAGAAGCAAAAGTAAGAAGGACCTAATAACCACTAACATTGAAACTCCAGATGTACCACTCGAGGAAAATCTCCACAAAAATAACAAACTTAACTTATGGATTGAAAAGATACGAAAGGCTGTGTAACTGGTTGACTCCTCAAAATCAAAAATCATTTTGGACGAATTTTTTTTATGGATGGACAATTGGACATATTCATCTTGGGGCAGATTGAGTAGCATTTAATTATCAACAGTTAGATGTATGGTCCAGAAAAACTTCCCTCATAGGCAGATATCATCGTCCTTCAGATTCACTCGAAACTTCTTGAGAGACTATGCTGAACAAAGTAAATCAATCTATTCACATAACTACAGGTTCATCCTTGAGCACATCTCTATTTCATGTCACTTGTTTCAACATCTTACAGAAACATGACTCTATTTTTATCCTTCTCAACGTCCATACTCCATAACCTCCCAAAGGACTAGATTGTTTGTCCAAAACATATCAACAACACTACTGTGAAGGAGCAGCTTTTAATTCTGTATATGGGGATCCTGTACTAGAGACCAAGAAAAAATGAAAAAACAGACCACATAATATTCTTTCTGGCTATTGTATCTTTGCTTCCGCAGAATCAGGATTAAATGTTAAGTTTTAGGGAATCAAATGGTTATTATACAGTTAATGTGAGACACAGCAATCTTCTGGCTTCCTAATGGAAATCAATAGTGGGGCGTTTTTTCAGTAAATACTGACTCAAGCAAGAGTCGTAAACAATACAGATTACAAGTATTTTATTTTCTGTATTGCTCAGCAACAAACACAAAAAGTGCACAAAAGCCTTCTGGCATATTACAATTGGAGTAAGTTTTTCTAGCAATAGGGTCGAAAATTAAGTCAAATTGTAGGCAGCATTATTCTACACCAGCAATCAGAAAGAACAGACTACTTACTAGCATTTAGATGGAAAAACAACACAAGAGCAGACAAAGGCAAAAATATAACCATAAAGAGCAGCAAAAACTAAATGCCGAAAAAGACTATGGCTTCTAACAAATTACGCTAAAAGAAACAAAAGGCAGAAAATAACTGAAGGAGCAAATATGAAAACATACGCAATCACTTAAAAGACAACAATCAGAAAGAATAAACAAACAGATGTACATAAAGAGGGAGGAAACAGAAACTGTACCAGCTATTTTATACTCCCCCAAGTCAAAAAAACATTCAGCAGCAGAAGAATACTTCCCAATATAAGCAAAAAGATCAGCTGCTTCCCTAAGGAAACTTGCAGAAACATCTGGTTTTGAACTACGCAAGCGGTCAGCTGTTGCTTTAAGACCCGAGGCCTTGGCCCTCTTTTCCCACGTCATGTCCCCAGCATGTTCAAAGCACATTGTTGCCAACTCATAGTTGCGCTCCCAAAAAAGCTGCATAACACATTACCTCTTAAAGGTAACTTAATTGATAACAATAAACGACAAAAAAATACTGAATGAACGCTATTACAGTAAAAGGAGAAGAAGCAAACCTTAATACCACGAGCCTTCCACTCATCTGGGGTGCTTGCAACTTGCATTGCCTGTGCAAGTGAATCATCCAGTTGTGTTACCTTGACAAGGCCCTTCCTCTTCCAATAGTCAAACATAGGCTTCGAAAGGTCCTCTCTATTCTCGCAAATCCATAACCTTTGCCTTGTCCGGGTGATTGCAACATAAAGTTGTTTAAGTTCAGAGCCCAAAATATTGTGTTTTGCCTCATTGAATCTTGGGAAGGATCTAGCACAAGTAGGATCAAGAAGATCTTGTTCTTCCATAAATTCATATACAACTCTCCAATGATTCTTCAAAGGAGATGAACCAAAAAAGTTGTAGAGCAGAACATCCTGCAATTCAGATGGAAGAGATGTCAACTTCCAGGCAATCACAATGCCTTGTCAATAATCAAGCTCATGACCATAGTAAAGAATTTAATAAGTCGCAATCTTCATTCGCTATCCTTCAAGTAAATCAAGTTGATACTGTCAAACGAATTAGTATTTCATTTCACTTTAATTAATTCAAGATTCATATGACTCAGCTTCAAACCTATTCTCCATTAAATAAAAAAATATGGCAGGACCAAATTGTAACAAATAATTATAAATTGTAGTTCCGGAATTTGAGGTAAAGCAATGCAACACAAAATTAGTGATTACCTGAAATTCAAGGCCCTTGCACTCAATTATAGTGAGAAGAAGAGCTTTCTTCCCAACATAACCAGAAATATCCTTCTTAACATCATCATCACGTACTAAGATGACTTGCTCTGCACCGAACCCAATCATTTTACCCCCAGAACTACCAGTGTTTCCGAATATAGTTACAACAGCATTCTCATCATTTCCAGGTTCAAGCAAAACAGGGGCTTCACCTAAAATGAGACTAGTCTCAGGTTCTAATATATCAATGGACTTGGGAAAGAAACGATACAGAAGATCAACCACAGACTGTGCTAAATTTAGCACACCAGCATGAGTACGGAAGTTCTGTTGCAATTTGAAAGTATCGGATATATATCCTTTGTCTTTCTTCCCGGAAAATTTACTGCTTCTTGACTTCCCCATGAACTCCTTATAAAAGAGAGACCGTATATCTTGGAACCTAAAATCAATTCCCCTTGCAATTGTCTGTGCTGTATCACCCGAAAAGACAAAGCCCTCATCAATATTTCGACAAACATACTTAAAAAGAGAAATTTGTCTCATTGTAAGATCCTGCACTTCATCAATATAGACAAAATCCATTTTGTCACCTTCATAAATTTGATTTCTTAGTCGATGATGCAGATCAATGACTATATCAGCTAAATCAAATTCTCGACGCTCCATCTTCATTTTCTCATAATCTTGAAAAATGTCATAGATGTTCTCTCTTTTCTTCGAACTTAAAGAGGATACCCTACTATTGGACAGTAAAAGATAATCCTCACGAACAAGTTTATCGGTCGCATGACCCTCCTCGACTAGCAAGCCTCCTTTTATATGAGAAATTATCTCAGTAAACACACGAGACGGATCAAGATTCTTCTTCAGATCCGTATTAAAATGAGGCCAGTAAAACAAACAAAATCTGTGATAGTTCACCTCTTTCATTCTTATAAAACCCTGCAGCGCAACTGATCTTGAGCTTCTTAATGTGTCATGTAAAAATTCCCGCGCATCATGGAATCTTTCAAAGTAAGAATTCCCCAATGTTCCATCGAGCATCATAATAAACTTATGAAATGTCACAACCAGAGGGTACTTTTTGCTAGGGATGTTTACAAAACAATCCGGGATATCCTCAAATAATGACGAATCATCTACATCATCATTATCATCAGGATTCTTTTCTGATGAACTATCGATCCCACGTCCAAACCTATGAAATTAACAAGCTTACAATAAGGAAAGATACTCATCAAAATTATCAAACGTGAAGAAGGAAAGATGAAACTGTCATAAGGCAGTGTCTCATAGTAATAGAAGCGAAGCACAGAATAAATGTTAATCACAAAAAAAGGAAAGGTATTGTTGGTCAATGAGTAAGAACCAGGAAGTATCAGATGTATGCTTACAACAGACTTCATAATACAGAATCTTAATAGAGACAGAATGGTCAGCTGAATAGTGACGGGATTTTGTTTTATGAGAAGAATATAATTAACCACGAAATAATCACACTAGCAAGTCATCCCCAACGAAGAAGTTTTTGAAATTTCTTCGTACTAAGATTACAAGTATAATATCTGCTTATGAAACCAGGGTCTGATGATCAAGTAATATTATGTTACAAATGCTTAAGTACCAACACTAAGCTGCTACTACCAAAATCACATTGAAGAAAAAGATAAGAACTGAAAAGCAATCAACATTGAGACATTAACAAAACACCAACTAAAGAAAATAAAGCATGCTTTTCTTAGAGTATGTAAATTCTTTATCCTTTTCCATTTCTTCATTTTCTGCAATAGGATTTAGAAAAGTTCCACTTCAAATGTTTACGTAATATAATTTCCTAAGGCATAATCCATAAAATTGATTATGTCTACAGTTATAAATTAGAAATACGAAAACGTTAACTTCATCCTCTTACTGATTTTCATGCAATAGTCGAGTAAGTGAAAGATAAATGGGAAACGCAAGATTCTCCTTCTCATTAACAGAACAAAATGTGCAATGACCAGAAGGGTACACAATAATATGAAACTCTAAGGAAAGTAACAAATAAATTCCGATAGCTAGCCACTTGAGGTTAAACAAATTTTGTGCACCTTCTCAGTTGGGAAACTTGTTGCTTGACAGCATAACACAACTTTGGACTAACAGTCACAAAAAGTTGCCGCAGTACAGTCTCCTTGATTGCTCCAATGCACTCACCAATATCATTTTTCTGGCTTACATTCATGGCTGCACTGTTATTAGCTTCATAAAATCCTTTTGAAGCAATATGAAAATGATGCTCCCGTTGAAATAATTTCATGGTCAGTATAGTGGTTTTTCCGGTGCCTGACCGCCCTAGAATGAATGAACTTTTCGGAAATAAAATAATTTCACGCTCCATATCTGTTACTTCAAACGGGAGATCCAACTCTTTATCACCCCGATCGGAAAGCAAGTGGCTCACCACACCTGATGATAGTGAGTAAAATTTCATGAGCAACAAACTTTCACTGACCTTCGAATTTTCGACATAATTTCTCCCCTCAACTGCACTTGCATTTGAAACAGATTCATTGATACTAGGATTTCTAAAGCGCTCGATACCATGTGATAGTACCCAAGTCTTTGGAATTTCGAGATCCCTAAACACAGGAAAAGAAGGAATGACTTTTTAACTGAAGAACATGATACAGAACCATCAAGTTCAACAACAATGAGTTGACAAAAATAAAAAATTAACAGCAATATTGAATGGTGAGTAAACAAATACAGAATCAGCATACCCCTCTAGAAATTTCTCCTTGCAGTGTATGATGAGTTCTTCCGTGTACATGGCAAATATGCTATCCAGACGCTTAGCCAATTTCGGGATCTCTTCTACAGGCAATATATCCCAGACCTTCAATACCTGCATGTATTGTGACTCCTTCACAATATCTACCGTGCAAATAACATAAAGTCCTTCAACCTTGAATTTTTTGATGATCTGTGAAGAACTTTCACAAACTGAGTCAACATTTATGTGTCTTGGTCTCCAACCACCAGAAAGCTTCAGTAACAAATTTATAACAGACTTCTTCATTCGAGTAGATATCAGCTTGCAAAATGATTTTTTGAAATTATCACTGAAAGAAACCTGTGAATCCAGTAAAATTTGTTACGGAGAGAGCAAAACACCAGAAGTATCAGGGTACACAAAATTAAGAGAAAACCTAACATTACGTCAATGTTAACCATATACCTTCCATATGGCACTTTTGAAGAGTGCACTATCTGGATTCAGCAAATCATCAAGTTGATCAAGCTCTTTCTTTGTATCTAATATGGCCTTGGCAATATTCTTGTCTTCATCCGCATTAAAGAAACACTTGCGGCTCTTTGCATCACGTACTAATGCTTCCCAAACTGAATCACTATTTGTTAATGTTCTTTCATTTCCCAAAATCCAAAGACAGTGCCTAGACAGGAAAAGCGAGAACATATGAACATTATAGCAAAATATATTTTCGGGAAAAGAAAATCAACTAATTCTTTACCGAGCTCTGGTAAGTGAAACATTGGTTCTTTGTGGGCTCGATAAGAAACCAACAGAACCACCACTATTAGATCTTACAGTAGACAATATAATGACATCTTCTTCACCACCCTGAAATCCATCTACAGACTTCACCTTCACAGAGAAACCATCCAGGTGCTTATACTTTTCTCCAATTTTATCCTGAATAGCCACAACTTGTGCGGCATAGGGAGATATCACTCCTACAGTTAGATTCTTCTGCGAAGGAATCCATGCTGTATAGAGAAAACAGAAAATTGGGAATTAGTGAAGTGCAAGCATTTCAACAAAAATGAGCAAATAACAAAACTAGACCTACTGTAAAAAATTTGTTAACCAAAACTAGCATCGACCATTCACAGAAAAAATTGGAAATTCCAAGTACAATGCTGGGAAATAATTGTAAATTGTAAAAACCAACTTTATTCAAGTGTGCATATCAAAAGAACAATAATAGTTTCATAGTTTTCTAGGACGCTGCCAACTTTTACCAATTATATCATGCATTAGAGCATTATGTTGTTCCTGAAGCACAGAAATACCATCTGGTAGGGAAACCATGAGCCATAAGGAAACGGCTTCATACATTATCTTTTTGGGTATATTAATTTATTTATCTTAAAAAGACAGCTAGTTTTAATATAAACTTGACTCAAATAAGGTTGATTGATCATCAACTAATAATACTTTTTAATTTCAGCAATTTTACATACTATTAAACAATTATGATAGATCGATCATAAAATTTTAAATCATATCTGAAAGTACAAATTTCAATTTAATGTAAAAAGATAAGCTGGACATCAATATCCAAACATTAATCGGCATACCTTTGTAAAGATATTGTACTATTTTTGAAACAATAACGACCTCAACCATGTTACGCAGGCTATACCCAATGTCCTCTCTTTCTTCCTTTCCTCCTACTACATTGATAAATGAGTACGGACCAAACATTTGCCCTTGAAGAAAATGTTTCTCATAACTTTTACTTGTCACAGTTGTTGCATCCAAGATCTGGTTCAGATAAAATTTTGAGTTTGGGAAGAAACTAATCGATGGATGCATTCTGTATTGTACATTAAGCAGGTTCTTGGAATGTCCCAGTGAACTCAGTCGTTCGAAAAGGCTTCTTCCCAATCCAGCTTCTGCAGAAATCTGTGCAAGTGCATTAAATGAGTTAAAGAGGAAACTATACAGAAACAGCACATAATGAAAAGGAAAGAAAATAGATTATCTTTGAAAAGCCAAACATGGAGGAATCTTATCTATTAGTGGAAATTAAGGATGACCAAGTGTAATTGACTCAACTTACCGTGCTTCTAACCATGGCAGGTAACTGGTACTCATCACCTATGAGAACACAACGCCTTACACCCCGAAGTTGGAGCGGTATGGTCGACTCACACTCTTTCAACTGAGCAGCTTCATCAATTACTACCAAATTCAGAGGCTCAATTGCCTTTGAATGAAGTTTATATGAAGTAGAGGCGGTGCAGAAAAACAAAGAAGCCCTCTGAAAACAGAATTCCTTTATTGCATCTTCGTTCGTTCCTCTAGGAAGCTTCAGTTCTTCAAGCGAGCACTGAAGAGTTTTCAGAACAGAGAAGACCTTGTTTCTCACGTACAATAGAGATGTAAAAACCAAAGAGCCGGAAGAATCTTCTGTGTCTTCCAGGTGTGAAAAAAACTCCTCTAGTTCTTCTGAAACTACATTAACCTGGAACAGCAGTACTTCGAATTGCTCAAGTAAGTGAACAAGGCATAACATGTTCTGCCAGTTCACTTCCTGAATGAATCTTCTAGGTAAATGGGAACACAATATTAGTATACATCTTTTGAGATGAGGTGCCGTAGATCGGAAACGGTCCCTCAAGAACATGAGAAATGATTTGTTTTCTAATCTGCTGACCTCAATGTCATCACTAGCTTGCTCTGCTTTGATCAGCTCATTCTCTACAAATACACGGTACTGAGAAACACCATCTTTGAGTAAATCCATCATTGAAGTGATGCAATGTTTCCACCCGGTTACAGGTACAAGGCACTCAGTAAGCCTTTTAACACGATAATCCAAATGGATCTCTTGAACATCTGAATCAACTTTCAGTCGATCTTTATTCCCAAATAAAAGAATATCTCCAACATTATGAATAGCTTCTTTAGATTCAGATATTAGCTTCAGCAAGCGACAGGCAACTTCCATTACAGCTACATTGGTTGGAGCACAAACAACAGTTCTGCAGTTCATTCTTAAGAGGATGAGAAGCATCATGCTTACTGTTTTTGTTTTTCCTGTACCAGGTGGGCCCCAAATAAGTCCAACTGAAGACTTGTGCTCACATTTCAATTTGAGAAGACAGTCCAAGATTGCATCTCTTTGGGATTCGTTCAGACCAGACAACAGACTCACATCAAATTCATCCATCATTTGGGCATTGCTGAATACTGGGCAGAGACTACATTTTTCGTTAACCTGTATAGCAAAACACAAGTTTTGGAGTACGCATAAAAAAAAAATTCAACCCACAGGCTTCTTTTCTTCGCACCCTGCCTTCCAAACTAATTAAACAACATAAGAAATGCCTCATAATTGCTCATCATTTAATCGTCTCGTTTTAGTTATACACAAGTTTTAATACGTGCAATTATTACTACAACCTGATGAAGTGAAGTATCATATTTACCCTTTTGTAATTTTCCCTTTAACTCGTATCCTTCCAACTACCCAAAAAAGTATGGGTAAAATTTGAATTTAGATACTTTTAGTCAAGATGAGTCAATTACTTTAGATCAAATTTTGTGTTGAAAAAAAAGGACAGTTAAGCCGGAGCGAATACCTCGTTTAAATAAACCGTTTTAAGAGAGAACAAGCATTTAAATTAATAACAATTCATCAACTTTAGGCCTCAAGAATATGTCAGAAACGTTCATTAGATGTCATTTTACCTTTTTTGATTCTTAGACTAGATTGTTTGGAACAGTGATTTCCTGAGTGGTTTTTGGTTTTTCACTCTCATTGGTCCTACAACTTTTTTATCTATCTCTCTTACTTTTTTATTTTAAATAAAAACCAAAACCACTTCAAAAAACACACATCCAAGATTTTAGACTAGTACAATAATGCTCATAATGAACTTGACTTCAGACTAGTACTCATGTTAATTCTATAAAGAATTTAGTCATATGTCTTACCGCATCATTATTGCATAGAACTTCTTTGATGATGTATGTATTACCCAGCACGTGAATCGCACTCCAAATTCTTCTGTTTGTTGTTATATTCATCAGGAAAATCACAAATACTGATTTATTCATTCCAGCTCCTATGTCTTTCAATGCTTTGACTTTAAAATGTGCAGATGTATCCGTGTCTTCATTTTGGTCTTCAGCAATTCTAGTGACAGAAGCAAAAGACCAAGTCCTACCCACCCTCTGTAAATCTGAAACGGTTTCTGGTTTAGCATCACAAAACACAAATATATCCCCAGGCAATGTTTTGTAAGGCTCCTTCCCTTTGTCGCTTAACCGGTTTCTCCAATAATCAATAGTGACATTATACTGTAGTGTCTCCAATGGTTTACTGGCATCTTCAATAGCAATAACTTCAGCAAAAGGGGCTCTAGATATAATTTCCATACTGACTGCAAGTTCTGCTCTTGTTTCTTCTAATAGAGGATAAACATATGAACCAAAATAGTTCTCCACGGACTGAAATGAATTTGGAATCTTATCCACCTACAAACAACAAAATGATGTTCAATGTACCATAATTACAAAACCAAAAAAAGACAGCTGAAAATCATTAGAAGAGATAAAATAATGCATCATAAAATTAAAAGATCGCACGTGGTAATGTAACCTCAATCTAAACAGAACCCATGTACATACGTCAGTAAGAAGCGACTTCCTATAAGCCATAGACGATGACACCCGTATCAACAACTCCCTCCGTTCCACTTCAAGAGTTATTATACTTTTCATTTTGGGTCATCCCACATGAAGAGTTATATTCCCTTTTAACCCATGACATTTGACATGGTTACCCGATGTCTTTTTGCATACAACAAATGTGGGCCTCCTATAAAGGGTCAAGAAGATAATTTACATGTTTCCAACCCCTTTCACAATCTATGTGCCAAGTCAAAGCGTAACTCTTGAAGTGGGACGGAGGGAGTAGTATTGTTTGACACAAGTAGGTATGGCAAATCAATGGGGCAGTTTGAGGGCTCAGGCTGGTATACCATATATCATCCCCATTCCCCACTACAGTTTCGTACCAATTTATTTCAAAATCTTCATTGGTGTTTTTGAAGAAGCATGTAACTCATAAATGAATCTCCTAGATGACAACATTCAGTCAGATTTAGCCCAAGAAATAGGTTAAGAGAGAGAGTAAATGTGAGAAAGAGAGAGGGAGAGGGAGTAACTTCTCTGTATATTTCTTAGAATGAAAATATTACACTTACATCTCTACTTCTACACATATACACATATTACACTAAGCCCTCTTCAAATAAATGCTATACTATACTAACCCATTAATCCTATTACTTCTAACACTCCTCCTCAAGTTGGAGCAAAGATATTTATCATGTCTAACTTGCTTATAATGAGACTACAGACTTTACTACTAAGACAGTTAGTTAAGACAGCAACTAATAGATCGTCGGTCTTTACCTAAGGAGTACAAAGGAGACCACTAGAAATCTTCTCCTTGATAAAGTGCCGATCAATCTCAATATGCTTTGTCCGATCATGTTGAACCAAATCATGGGCAATGCATATAGCGGCTTTAGTATCACAATGCAACTTCATAGATCCGATCGAAAGAGATATCCTAATTCTGCAAGGACAGAACGAGTCCACATGAGCTCGCTCACACCCAAAGCCATAGCTCTATACTCTGCCTCAGCATTGGACCTTGCAACTACGCCAAGTTACTAAGTTTCCACCAACGAGGTGTAATAGCCAAAAATGGATGGTCTATCATCCAACGAATCAGCCCAATCAAAATCAGAATACCCTTGGACATCTAGATGACTGTGAGGTTCATATAACACAACTCTTCCTGGTGTAGCCTTCAAGTATCTCAAGATGCGATAAACTGCATCCATGTTTGGCTCACGGGGATCACGCATGTATTGACTGACTACACCAACAACATATGCAATGTTAGGTCTCGTATGTGCAAGTTATACAAGTCTCCCTACTAAGTGTTGAAACCTTTCCTTGTCAACCTCGGTGCCTACACCTCCAAGAAGCTTATGATTAGCTTCAAAAGGTGAGACCGCTGGTTTGCATCCTACCATTCCTGTACCAGATAGGAGATCAAGAACATACTTTCGTTGAGAGAGCAAGATTTCACAAGATGATCTGACTACCTCAATCCCAATCCCAGGAAATTACTGTAACAGACCCCAAATCATTGACTTCAAACTCAGTCGCAAACCTCTGTTTGATTGAGCAGATCACATCCTCATCATCATCTATCACAATGATGTCATCGACATACACAATCAAGACTGTGATCTTGCCCACTTGTCTCTTGATCAGAATTACTATGCTTAAACCCGAATTTGATCGTAGCACCGTTAAATCTTCCGAACAAGGCTCTAGGAGATTGTTTCAAATCAATTATTTCCTCTTCCCAACTCTAAGGAATAGAAACAGATAACAAAGTGGAAACAAAAGAACGATAGGAAGGAGAAACAATCATAAGAAACAAAGTTAAGATCAGATCACGAAGCTAACATTACCACGTATCACTTATGTCACCAACATCGTTAACATCACTAATATCATCAATATTACACTCAAATATCATCCAATATCATATATCAATATCAAACACTTTCCATCTATTACCCCTATACCTACACACTCTCA
>JAOTQG010129542.1:6358-20394 GCA_025631175.1 Iris virginica
GAGCCGGCAGTGGTGCTCGGATTTATAGTTAATAAGTTACACTTTACCTTATCTGATCCATGAAGTCATATTGGAGTGATACACATATAAGATCTGTCTGGAGTAATTTCCCGAACACAACATTTGTAATCGTGGATCTTGAAATCGAGACCAAGTGTTGGCACTATGGATTAGGATTCAATGCACCTAATGATCGCCTAAGATCGAGTTTCGTTTGGTGATAGGAATTATGATGGCTACGTCCACCGTGTAGCATGTCATCGTTGTGAATCATAAGAGTAAGCAAAAAAGATTTTTGAGTTTTGATTTTCCCACCGGCAACTCCCTAGAAAAGCGAAAAGGTAACCAAAAGATTGATAGTCTTTTATGAATCATAGTACTTGATCTTTCTACTTTAGAAAAGCTAATATTTGATTTTCCCCACTACGCACTCCCCAGAAAAGTGAAAAGGAAATCAAACGATTCGGATTTCCCTTAAAAAATCTTTGCTCTTGAATTTTTCAAGTTTAAAAAGCTAGTCCATGTATAGTATGTCTTCTACAGATATATCAAGATGGAGAAGGTGCCATTTTGCTACTTGTATCAAATTAGTTTGGGTAGATATTGTTCTTTGCTTTTTGGGAGTAACCCTCGAGAAACTACAGATCTCGCTGATGATGGGGTGATTGTTCAGAGTTGCAAGCTCTCTAAGCCTTTCAGTTCAGTCCAATGTGTAGCTTATCGTGGGTTACTCCCCAAAAGCAAAGAGCAATATCTGCTCAAACTAGTTTTTCAAACTCTACTTATGTTGAATTCTCCAATTTCCATGGAAGCACACCTGCACTTACATTTACTATAGATTTAAAAGAATTTAATTTGAATCACCAAAGGTAAAAGATATATGAGACTTTTGATAGAGATATAATTCCTAATATATTTACAGGACATTCTTTTGAAGCCCGAATATATGCTGAAAATGTGCAAAAAGGATTTCTTCCAGCAACTGGAGTTCTTCACCACTATCAACCGATTCCAGTCTCATCAACAGGTTTGTACCATGATTGCTCAAGGAAGCCTCGAGAAGTTACAAATGTTTCCTAACCTATCGACCTTACTATCAAATTTCCTAGATCAACTAACCTATTTCTAGTCAAGTTTTTGGTGGGTAGTTTTTCGTAAGAGTTAGGACCATCAAAATGGTGGAATAGCATCTAGATCGCTATTTCGTAACGAATTTTCATGTGAAAATCTTAAGGCTGAAGTTGCTTAATCCGACAGTTCCATCTGTATAAGATCACACCTCGTGGACTAGAATATTGCTGCAGCTTGATATTTAACAGTATGGCAAACCAGAGTAGACTACCATCATTCTTGTTTGCATTGTGAAATGGTCATTAGACGTGATATTGATTTGTTTCTTGCAGCGAATAAGTTGAGATGGATATGAGTTTTAACTTCTACAAAAGACCATCCTGAAGGACCTGAACTATCTCGAACAGAATGAATTAGTACTTGTATAAGGTCTCAAACATTTCGACCATTCTTTGCTACTCAATTTTTTTGTGGGCTTTTGTTCGAATCCCTAGTGCTGTTGGGTTGTTACTATATAGTTTTCTTAAGAGTTGTATGAAGACAATTTAATCTCATGTAGGATCAATTGCTATTTTATTTTGAATCGCAAGAACAAAAAAAGCACAGGATAGTAAATGCAAGAAATAAAGCAGCAAAAAAATCATGGTGCAATCACCCAGGCTTGCAATATCTCAATCTATGGTGCAATCTCTCTCAAGGAATTATAAGAACAGCTCAAACAACTTAACTAGAATGATACAGTAGTTTCCTATTTATACCCACTACCTAGGATTAATTAGGGCTGAAAAGTGACCCAAAAAGACGAAACCCCCAAAGTCTTCCAACAAGTATGCACGACGTGCTTTTTGGATGGCATGCTGTGTGTCGCTCCCGTTTCTGCTAAGCCTCGGACCTGACATTGTGACACCCACCATGCGTTTCACTTTGCACTCCGTGCATCGCAATTTGAGTCACCTTTTTGCAATTTTCTGAAATCTCGTTAATTATTAGTTAGTAGTTTCAAAATTTTTACTTCTTCTGTCCCTAAATGATTGTCCTGTTTTGACAATTTTTGGTCAAATTTACAAAATTTTGATCTTTTAAAAAAAAAAATTATAATTGACTTCTTGTTGCAATGTTGTAAAAGATGTTATTGGTACTTTACTTAATATTCTTACAAACATAAAAAATTTTAAACTTTAAAACATAGTAAATATATGTTAAAAAATTATTTGAATAATAAATTGGTTGACATTCAAAAACCAAACAGGACACTCATTTAGGGATGAAGGCAGTAGGGTATTATTGCCCCTTTTTGTTTTTCTGATGTTGAGTTTGTTTCATATAACAGTCAGAGTTGAGACTGGAGTTGAAGAAGGGGACAATGTAAGCATCCATTATGATCCCATGATTGCTAAGCTTGTGGTGTGGGGAGAAAATCGTACTGCTGCTTTAGTTAAATTGAAGGACTCATTGTCAAAGTTTCAGGTATGAGTAGTTCTAGAAACCTTTTTGTGGTTCACTGGCGAGCACACACACACACACACACACATATATATATATATATATATATATTATAAGTCACATTTTAGGTTTCTTTCTAATTGAACTATTTGCATAAGTGGATATGTGATTACTATTCATATTAGTTTAAAAAGAAACCGAAAGGAAGGGAAAGAAAGTACTTTGCATTGCTTTCAGCAAAGACAAAGGAATGAGAATATATCTTAGATGGGACCCCTTATGAATAGTTCGTTGCTTATAACCCATGTTTTCCCGAGGTGGTCGTTCACGCGTGGCCTTGTTCTACTAGTTGTGATTTTCTGACGCTATGAGATGACTCACCTAGGCTATTAATGGGTGATTTGACAACTTTGATTTGGCCATTTGCATAAATGTAGTAACTTGCTTACGCTTATTCTTTTTTATAACGTAAAGTTACACTTTTTCTGTGTACTGAGTGACTTTCGTTGGGCTCAAGAGTTGAGGTTTAGTCGAACTGAATTTTGTATGATGTTTCGGCTTGGAAATGAAAGTGTAACAACATTAAGATTTATGAAATTATCAATTTTGAGTAAATATTATTTATATAATTGTTCCATGGCTAGTTATTTATTTATTTTTTACCTGTGATTTAATAATTTTGGTTTATTGAAACTGGTTACGGGCCTGGTCTCGGTGGGACGTGGAATCGAGTTCGCGACTGGTGGTATTGTTAGGTGTTGCGTCAGTCAATCATGATTCATTCTTATCTCTGAATCACAATATTAGACTTTCCTCAGTTCTATTTATGTCAATAGAGAAAAATACATGAACGTTTGCAAGTTTCACAGATAGGGCTGCGGGAGTTTAGTTTTTCGCTTTTTGGCATGCAGATTCTTCTGTATGAACCGATAGACAGACAAGTGCCAGTTTTCTAATGTAATGCCCCTTATTACTTGATATCTAGCCAGGTTTATGCTTCAGTAGCTGAGCTATTAGCTTTAGCTTTTCTTTTGGCATGACCTTCTTGATCTGATGCACATAATATTACCTGCTTTTGCAGGTTGCAGGTTTGCCAACCAATATAGATTTTCTCTTGAAACTTGCTAACCATAGGGCATTTGAGAATGGTGAAGTTGAAACCCATTTTATTGAACACTTCAAAGATGATTTGTTTGTTGATCCAAGCAACTCGGTGTCAGCAGAAGTAGCATATAATGCTGCTAACCACAGTGCAGCCTTAGTAGCTGCTTGTGTTTGCAAAGGGGAACATGTACTTATGATGGAAAGTCCCCCTGGTAAGCTAATTGACACATTCTTTTTGTACATGTTTATAGAAACTCTTCTTATATACGTAGGTTAATTTGTTCAGGAGGGCTGTCTGTATGGTATGCTTATCCACCTTTCAGAGTCCACCATGATGCTAAGCGCAAAATCGAACTTGAGTGGGAAAATGAGTACTATGATGGTGAATCGAAGCAATTAATGCTTTCGGTCACTTATCTGCCGAGTGGAAATTACCTTATTGAGGTACTATCATGATTATGTCTGAAGATTATCATCTGATTGTCTTTTCCTGTATATGTATTTGAAGTGAGCAACTACGTTCTCGATCAGTTTGTATTCGTTACTAGCTTTGTTGAATATGCTAGTGATTCTGCATAGTAAAATACTTTGCAGACAGGAGAAAGTAGCTTTCCAGCTCTTGAGGTGAATGTAACACACTTGGGAAACCATGAATTTAGAGTTGAAGTTGATGGCATAAGCAAGAATGTTAGTTTGGCTACTTATTTCAAGGTATACTAATACTATATCTTGTCTGCACCTTGCCCTGTTGGTGTTTAGTACCTGTGTACGTTTTATATGTATTTTTGGATGCAATTTCATACTGATTCCTCACATCCGTTTGAGCTAAAAATACTTTCTCTTTGTTTAATCATCTTAATGTTACAGCCTCTTTTTTGCTTCTTTCTAAAAAAAAACTAGTTATCACCATCCATGTTTAGTATTGAAGCTACATCTTGTCCATTAAAGAGCTTTTCATATTTATTCTCAGGTTCACTTTCATTACTGTTCTTTTGTTTTGATCTACATCTACAGCTAAGCAATATTCTTTCCTAGACCAGCATTCAGCTTTTGTATTTTTCAGGACCAGAGCAAGCACATTCACATTTGGCATGGGTCACATCATCATCAGTTTAAGCAAAAAGAGGTGCTTGAGCGGTCCGATGACTATGAAATCGTGGAAAGGTCGGATCTTAACTTTAAGACAGCATCCAACCCTCAAGGAACTGTCGTGTCCCCTATGGCTGGTTTAGTGATTAAAGTTCTAGTCCAGGATGGAGTAAATGTTGAGGGAGGGCAACCTATACTAGTCTTAGAAGCAATGAAGATGGAGGTTTGTATTCAAGCTGCTTACAAATTTCCTCTAGACTTTTTGTTATATGCGACAGGTTAAAGTTCTATTCTATATCTTTTGATTTCGGTTCATTTTTCTCCCTTTATTTTACAGCATGTTGTGAAGGCTCCTGTTACTGGCTTCCTCACTGGGCTTCTAGTATCAGCTGGCCAACAGGTTTCTGATAATAGCGTTCTCTTCAGTGTCAAGGTTAGCCATTTGTTCAAATTTGCCTTCTTTTGTTTGTCTTACCTTTTCAAATACCAATAAAGAAGGTTCAAGTTAAAGCCTGAAACCTAGTGATTAGGCTTGAGAGCTGTTAAGGCATTGGCCAAAAATCAATCTTATAGAATGGAGCATCCCATGTAAAATTAAAAATAGTTTTATTATGTTGCACCAAAGAATACAATCAAAACCTTTGTGTCTGCTTATTTATAAAATATTAGAGAGAGTAGCTATTCGCAGCTCTTAGTTAATTGAATTCACAAATTCCGGTGTCATTCGGGATTGAGTAGGCATGTTTGGTGTAAACTTATGCTTAATAAGCTAATGTACTTGAACAGGATAGGTGACATGAAAGAGGGCGGTTATGTTTTCATGAGATGTACATTTTCAGGAATCAGTTCTCAGCATGTGTTTTATCCGAGCAGCAATTATATTGGTGGTAAGAAGATTAATTCATACTCATTTCATTACTAACCAGCTGTTTTTCACGTCTTTCTGAATATGGATAAATTTGTTTTTCTAAAATATACTATATTAGTATGTCTAAAGTACCTTTCAGCTGTAATAAGTGTGCCTTTTCTCTCGTGGGGAATGTTTCTCTGAATAAATGTGTGATCCTGAACGTAGAAATGTGTTAACCCAAGTCTGAAACATGCTATTGGCATGCTTTATTTTGGAATACACATCTTCGTTGACTTTATAGTTCCTTTTGCAGTGGGGCTGTTATGTGTCTTAGATGTTAACCGCTTGGCCTCACTCATGATTCAAATTGAAGCATTAATGTTCTAGTTTCAAATATTCTAGTTTCAAATATGTTTAATGAAGATCTCCATTTATCCTCTTTGGTTCAAAGTTTGACTCAACCTTCATCATGTTATCGGTACTTCTGGATTAGAAGAAACTAGTGTTGATGGGACTTCTGATAGTCTCTTGCAAGTCAATTTAGGAGGAAACAGTGGTTCCCAACTTTTGCACGTGAAAATGCACTCAAGAGTACATGTCAAAGTCCAATGGGTGGATAGAATTTAACAGGTTTGCTCTTTGCACCCTCTTGTTACCCTTTCTAGAGAGCCAATAAGTTTGGGTAATAATATCCCTGGCATTTCTTGCGGCATGAATGCTTCTGGCCTCTACAAGCCAATGTGTGGTCTTAATATATAAAAGAAAAGATTGCTTTCATATGCCTTGATGATGAGTTTGTGAGAATAAGCTTATGTCAGGAATATTTCATACATGCTTCTGGTTAATGCACAAGAGTCAGCCTCTTAAATAAAATCACACTAGTAAAATAAAATCATAGTAGTAAACGCTACATGTCATATAAGTGTTGCTGTCTACATGGCCTTTCACTTGTACTAAAGGACAATTTTATGTCACTAGTGATTTGTGATTAACAGACATTGCGTGTTTTTTTCGTTTTGGACAACAGGGTTTAACCTTAGGAGAGGAATATGATGAGCAATGACAGGCTTACAGATGTCGACCTGCAAGAAAGTCGTCGTTTTATTGGATGTTTAAACAAAAAAGTAGGCTCTTATTAAAGAAGGGATCTAGTCAAGGGGCTGTGTCGTTTGTGAATGATCCATTGCAAAGGACAATAGTATCTGTACTATAAACCAACGTAACATTATGATAATGGTATAAGGCAATCTGAGAATCAACGGAGCCCTTGTGTTTTTCGAATGTCTGTCATCTTTGTTCTTAGGATCCAATTCCAACCACCGTCTTGTTTGTGCCGTTTTCTAGCCTTGCCATCCTAGAGTTATGCTCACCACGTACATATGTAGTTCACTGTACTGAATAATTTCTCTTGGGTGGATGTGTGGACTCGGGTCGGTTTGGGGATCTATTAAGCTTTAAAAAAATTCACACTTGTTCACTGTAATTGAACTTTAATACGAATTGTTTTTTCTCTTAAACATTATTTATCCACTTATATTTATTGTGTGGGTTATTTATATTGATATCCCACATCTCTCCGGTTCTAACTCTTTTAGGTTTGAGTTTTTAAGTCGATATATTATCATTTTGGGCAAATTGTAAAAATAATTTCGGTACTAAACAAATATTTGGGAAAAAGTTCTTAAACTAGCGCAATCGGCCCCAAACTCTAATTTTAATCAAATTAAATTTGAAATACAAATAAGAATGCAGGACACTTACTAATGGTGGGAATAAAAACATCAAATTCACTCAGTTCTTTCGTGAAATCAACTTATTCTCTCTATTTTTTACTAGAAGAATACGAAAAAAGACGGAGAAAATAAGTGAATTTGATATTTTTTATCCTGTCATTTAGTAAGTGGTATATTTCAAGTTTAATTGGATTAGAGTTTAGGATCAATTGCGCTTAATTTTTTTAGGATAGGGACCAAAATTGAGCAAAGTTGAGTTTAAGGACTTTTTCCCAAATATTTATTCGAAAAAGAGACCATTTTCGCAATTTGCCTCGTTATTTTTAATTTTTGATTTTTTATGAATTTCATCATTATTTTTTCATCTCTCTCTTATATTTTCATTTTAATCATTATAAAATAGTATATCAAAAATTAATTTGCTGATTCAACCTTAAGTAACTCCTTTCTAAAATGATTCCCTCCGTTGCATTTTTGTTTTTTACTCCCCCTCCGTTACAATTTAAAAATAAATTATTATTTTGAAGTTGAGAAAGTAGTATTTAGATAAATATGTATTAAGTTTCTTTTAGTGGATGATACAATTATCTTATCTTAATTTAGAAAAAAGAGAATATTAAAAATAAAACTTTTGGAAGAGAGTATTTACAAAACACAAAAGTGCTAAGTATAATAGATAATTGCATATAATTCACATTTTATAAATATTTTACTAACTTTAAATATTTCTATTTTAACCTTCACCCAAAACATAACAATGTTGTTCATATTACACAAAAATAATATAAAGTGCAGTTTTTTTTTTTTTTTTTGACCCCAAGGGGCATGGGAAGGGATCGAACCTAAGACCTTACATACTGTAAAACTCGGCTCTACCACTGAGCCACCGCTTGGTTCCCATATAAAGTGCAGTTATCTCTGCAGTTGGGGTAGGGTGATTTCTACAACTTTTGAAAAGCCCAATAATCTCTAGAAAATTCTGAACTTTAAATTGACTGATGATTATTGATGGTTATCGTTTTTTTTTTTTGTTTTTTTTTTTCTTCTTCATCGTTTTATCTTGTTGCTACTGAATGGATATCCTCTTGATCATGCAATCAAAATTCCTAAATCAAAGAGTCATTCAGGTTTATGTATTGTATTTGATGATAATTTTGTTAATTTTTAAAGGGTATAAAATTTCTTTTAATAAAAATTATTTTATCCCAAAAATTTTTATATTAAATTTAGCACTCGTGTGTTTTGTAAATAGCCGCTCTCTAACTTTTTCAGCAAACAAACAAGCTTTTAAAAAAAGGAAAATAGGAAGGGAAAAAATGCCGTAAAAAAGCACGATAACAGAAAGAAAAAAAAATCTAACCGCCAAAAAGATTTTTGAAAAGTATGTGATTCTTTAGATTTAGTAGAATTTTATTTTTTGAAAAAGTTTTAAACTAAAATTTTCACTAGTTAAATTGGTAGGAATTTTTTTTCTTTAATTTTATTTCACTCAACATTTTTTGAGATTTATCTTTTTTAACATAATTTTTTTGCTATCTAAATGAAGCCTAAGATAAAATCAAGAACCCTATCCAATTCCAAATCCACCTTAAGATAGAAGAAGAGATTTCAGGATTTCCAATTTCATTGTATTTGTGGGGCGGGTAAATAGGAAGGATATCTCCACTCTATCCATCTTAAAAATAGAGTTGGAATTTTCTATTCTATTGTGATGAAAAACAGAAAATGAGACAACAAAGGGACAAAAATCCCGATTCAGCAGATAGGCTCAAGTGGACGGGTAATACCGTTAATCTCTGTAGAAGAGAAAGAAATATATACCTTAAATAGTAATTATTGGAAATGATCTCCAATACATTACATTCATGAACAAAAATTAGCTGATATTGAAAGTGCATTTAATTTTCTTTATAATTTTTCATTCATGAGTAGAATATTATCCAATTCCACGGGGCACGTATGGGGCAAGATCCCTCTCTTTGATTCTCTCTCTCTCTCTCTCTCTCTCTTCTCTGTGATGAGATAGTTGAAACAGTCGTGTGCACCATACAGCAACAAACCCCCACTCACCTATTTTAAGCCCTTCTGTTCCTCTCTCTCTCTCTCTCTCACCGACTGTCACACGCGGCACACACACACACACAAGCGCGCGCGCGCACACATAAGTACCTAATGATGATTATTCTCTTTGCTTCATAAATCTCCACCACAAAAGCCTCTCTCTATTTCCCCCTCCCCTTGAATCAATCTTTCTTCTTTTTTTTCCAACTCTTTGTTATCAAAATCTTGCTTATTTATTATTCTTAGCTTGAATTTTCCGCTCCCATTTCCTTGTGAGCTTTGAATTCTTTTTTCACCGCTTCCTAGATAAGTTTTTACGATTTGCAGCTATGAATTAAAAAGGGTCGATTTTTACTGCTATCCCCTCTTTTAAGTTATTCTCTGGCTGTAGCCTGTAGTATAGTTTCTTGTTGACCTTTTGCGTTTTGCTTCGAAGATGGATTTTAAGGGTGTTGAGGATGAGGAGGGAGGTGTTGAAATCGCGAAGAAATCCGATGGGTCAAAAGCTAAGGATTTGGGTAGCCTTAGTAAGAAAGATTCCTTCTTGAGAGCTGATAAGATTGATTTCACTCTTTTGGATGTTCAATTGGAGAAGCGTTTGAGCAGGGCTTGGTCTCACGATAAGGGAACTCATACCAAGAAGGAGGAGTGGGAGATTGATGTAGCTAAATTGGAGATAAGGAATGTTATAGCTCATGGGACTTATGGTACCGTCTACAAGGGCACTTATGATGGTCAAGATGTTGCCGGTAAATCCCACAAATTCTCTCTTTTATTTTGGCTGACTAATATTGTCTGCTCAGATTGGTAACTTTGAATTCTCGGGTATGCTTGCTTCGTTAAGACGCAATTGATATTGCCATTTGAGTCCTTTTCCGTTCAAAAATTTAATGTTGATTGTTAGAAATTAATCATAGACTTTTTGTTGTGCAACTGAAGCTTAAGGAACGATTAAAAAAATATATTACCAAGTTACTTTCATCATTAATTATTTGTAAAAGAAAAGAAAAAGGTTTGATGAAAAAGTATAATTTACCTTTAGATATACGTGGGAGTTTTAAAGTTTGGATTATGATTTGGGGGCTATTTGGCAGATTGGTACCTAGAAGAATTTGTGATATTTATGGACTGTTACTATTTTTTTGAGGTTCTCTAGATAGTATCTATTTTCCACGGAACATTGTACAACCAATTTACTTGAGATCCAATGGGTTTCACGTGCTACCATGATCTTGAAATATCTGTTAAGCAAGCAAGCTGGTGTGCGGAGTGTTTTCATCTTAGCTGCTATGTTCATCCTTATTTCTTCAAATATCTGTTACTTGATTAAGGGATTGGGGTGGGTTCTTAATTTTTGTAAATGTAATTTGGTTTCATTTTGGTTTTTGGCATGAGATCACCTTGGTCCTGTCTATTGAATTTTTGAGTCTACTTACTTTTGTAGTATTAAATAACTCTTTGCTGATTGAAAAAAATAAATAGTTATGGTCAATGTTAGAGATATCCACAAATTTTGAGTGTATCATTTAGCAGATTGCATCATGTCCAACCATCATGACGAATCTGATTTGCTAATTTGTATGACATTCTTATTGCGGAGAAATGATTGAAATTTTCTCATTTTCTTTTAACCTGCGGTCCTGCACATTTGTTCTTGAGGATATTCTTCACCTCTTTCTTTATTGTAGCTGTATTTATTGCCAATTCAAATCTGTTATCTAAACTAAACTAAGTGTTCTTAACCTTGTAGTGAAGGTGTTGGACTGGGGGGAGGATGGTCTTGCTACAGCTGCTGAAACTACTGCTCTTCGCTCGTCGTTTAAACAAGAGGTTGCTGTTTGGCATAAACTTGACCATCCAAATGTCACAAAGGTAAATGTTGGTTGCCATTATTGTTATCCAACATGAGCTATTTCAATACCTGAAAGGAAGCAAAAGGTTAAAGAAAAGAATTTTGTTTAAATATACATTGACACCTTGGTGTTCTTCTACAGCATGCCTCCTTAACTGAAACCATCAAATCTAAGCTCTGATATGTCCTACAGGTGCCTTCCACATATTATAGTTTGTATTATTTAAACTGCATTTTTTAAAAAAGGGACTCCTTTGTACCTTATTTTGAAACATTCCACGCAAGAGTCGTCTTGGGAAAATCAGGCTGATAAACGACTTCCCAAATTACTCTTATTGCAACAAACTTAAAGTTAGGAGAACCATTTTAATCATACAATTATAGGTGTTTATGAAAAGTTATTAATTAAAAAAATAAGTAACTTACTTTCAAACATGGAGTGGGGCGGAGGGAGTAATTGTGAGCAAGGTGCAGCACCTGCATTAAGTCATTAACTATGTATGCTATACTTTAGTTTTGCCAGTGACTTTTGTTGAATGTGCAATGAAAACAAACTTGAATGTTATGCTGCAGTTTATTGGAGCTTCGATGGGCACATCAGAGCTTAAGATTCCTTCCAATAGCTCTGCAACTAATGGTCATAATTCCCTACCTTCCCAAGCTTGTTGTGTTGTAGTAGAGTATCTTCCTGGGGGGACGCTAAAGAAATACTTAATCAGGAATTGTAGAAAGAAACTATCCTTCAAGATAGTGATGGAACTTGCTTTGGACCTCTCTAGAGGGTGAGTAATTTTTTCTTCGTTGAACAATATTAGTTGAGTTTTGTTTATTGGGGTACTTATTTGTGGTGCTTGTCTCGTGGATTTGTCAGTTTGAGCTACCTTCACTCAAAGAAGATTGTGCATCGCGATGTTAAAACAGAAAATATGTTGCTAGATATTAGTAGAACCCTGAAAATTGCTGATTTTGGTGTTGCTCGAGTTGAAGCTCAAAATCCTAGGGACATGACCGGTGAAACAGGAACCCTTGGTTACATGGCCCCAGAGGTATGTATACCTCGTTACTGCTGATTGTTATGTTTTTGATTGACTAATTCTATATATATATATATATATATATATATATATATATATATATATTAATGTTTTCTAATGGTCTGTAATCAAGTAATTTTAATGAGATTCTAATTAAGTTATGATAAGAAAAATAGGTAACCCAGAGATTTGATCATGCAGGTTCTTGATGGAAAGCCTTACAACAGGAAATGTGACGTATACAGTTTTGGCATTTGCTTGTGGGAAATCTATTGCTGTGACATGCCATATCCTAATCTTAGCTTTGCTGAAGTATCTTCTGCAGTTGTTCGACAGGTTTGTCTAATCCGAGTACATATTAGAAGTTTAGCTCTAGAATGATTTGATCATTGCACCCTTGCTTTTAGGCCGATATGAAATGAGTGAGCAAAGTTCATACCTTTCTCTATATTTTGATTAAAAGGCTAGCCTCTCAAGACTGGGGGGCGAACTGCACTGACCTTTGAGTGCTTGAGCTCTGCTCCTTTACTTTTAATCGAGTTCAGCTGAACTCGAGTTTTATACGAGTCAAGGAACCTATGTTTGGGGATGACTTGATTCATTTGAGCCTATTAGAGGGAGTCCTACGGGCTACAACCGACCCATTCCAGCTAAACTGAGCTGGTCTCGAGTATAACCTCGAGCCTAGAATCATGTTCAAGCTCACCCTGAACTCAAAACGAGCCAAGCTGATTAGAGGTTTTAACGAGTTGAGCCAGAGCTGAGCTTGGTTTCTATTAAACAATGCGGAGACATGGTAAAAGAAGAAAGAAGCAAATTGCTATTGTTGCTAATGTGTATATTTGCATATTTTTTTGGATACCGCAGAATTTACGACCAGATATACCAAGATGCTGCCCGAGTTCATTAGCGAGCATCATGAGGAAGTGTTGGGATTCGCATCCAGATAAAAGGCCGGATATGGCTGAAGTTGTGGGGTTGTTAGAAGCAATAGATACAAGCAAGGGAGGTGGAATGGTACCGGAAGGTCAGTCTCCTGGGTGTTTCTGTTTCACAGCTGGTCGCGGGCCATGATCTTTGTAAAGAACAATGCCATGAGACAAATTCCATTTTGTTAGTGCTTCTTACACTTGGAAAAAGTATCTATAGTGCCTAAAAGATCAACATCCTAGTAATATCCTTTTTCCTTATGAAACAATCTTTAGTCTAGTTCAACAAATCCACGGTAGAATCTCATGCGATCTTCTTGTCTGTGATGTATGAGATAATGCAATGGTAGTTTAAGCTTTGGCGCATGTTGGGTATCTATGCTTGCATTTGCACTCGAAACACGAACATTATGTTGGGAAATTTGTGAAGAAAATCTGGATAATCTATGAAGTTGTGGTTCGGATACACTTTCAGATTGAACTATTTCGCTCAATCGAATAAAATCATAGATCAAGAGTATATATATTGTTTCGTTTTTTTGTTCCAGGAGAGGACCACTGAACCGATAAGAGGATGAAATATAACTTTCCCAGAAGTTATCCAGACACAACTGTCAAACGACAGTTTTCTAATATAACTGCGAAAGGTAGTTTTTTCCTCTCTCAGACAGAAAAAATAAACTCCCTATGATGATTTTAATGAAGTAATATTGTTCGAAAATCAGCTCGATCCCAGCTAGGGGCTGCCGCCCCCGGAACCCGCCATAGTCCGGGTTTATCAATACTCGTTATAATAAACAAATAAGCGTGCACTCTTATTTGTATATTGCAACGAGGAATATTCAGTTAATCTCTAATTACACTAAAATA
>JAOTQG010129653.1:0-31418 GCA_025631175.1 Iris virginica
TGTGTGTGTGTGTGTGTGTGTGTGAGAGTGTGAGTGTGTGAGAGAGTGCGAGAGAGTGAGAGAGAGAGAGAGAGAGAGAGAGAGAGAGAGAGAGAGAGAGGTAAATTAGTGACTAAAAACTCAATTTGATTTCATTTATTTGGTGTTTGTGTTTGACAGTAAACTTTCCTCAACTTGGGATAGTTATTATTCACAATTGTGTATAAGAATGAATATGAACTTCAAGAATTTTGGAAATGAGAGGATGCGAATGGATGGTGGAGTTGGGAGTGGACAGCCGCCGGGAAACTTTCCATTGGTGAGGCAAGGGTCTATTTATGCGCTTACCTTTGATGAGCTACAAAGTACTATGGGTAGTGTTGGTAAGGATTTTGGGTCTATGAACATGGATGAATTGTTAAAGAGCATTTGGAATGCTGAGGAAACTCAAACTATGGGAAATAATACCAGTGGTGCACAAGATGGGGGTGTTACTGGAGGGTACTTGCAGAGACAAGGCTCGCTGACATTGCCTAGGACTCTAAGTCAGAAGACTGTGGATGATGTTTGGAAAGACATATCAAAAGAATACAACAGTGGATTTGGGGAAGCGGGTTTCCAGCAGCAGCAAAGGCAGCAGACCTTGGGGGAAATGACTCTTGAGGAGTTCTTGTTTAAAGCTGGAGTTGTTAGGGAAGAAACTCAAGTAGCCGGAAAACCTGCAGATAATGGATTGTTTGGAAATTTATCAAATTCCCAGAACAATTCTAGTTTTACTATTGGATATCAGCAGCCTACTCGAAACACGGAGGCAACGGGAAATAGGATTCCTGAGAATGGCAATCAGATTACTTTTCAATCTACTAATTTACCTTTGGGTGTTAACGGGATTAGATCTGGCCAACAACAGCAGCCACAGCAACAACCACAACAACAACAACAGCAGCAGCAGCAGCAGCAACAACTTTTTCCCAAGCAACCTATGCTAACTTATGGACCCCCCATGGCTATACCTACCAATGGTCAGCTGGCTAGCCCGGGAACTAGGGGCGGCATCATGGGACTCTCAGATCCGGCTATCAATGGTCATTTGGTTGCAAGTGCTGCACTACAAGGAGGAGGTGTTGGGATGGTTAATTTAGGGGGCGGGGCAGTTACTGTTGCAAATGGATCTCCAGCAGTCTCGTCGGATGGCATTGGGAAGAGTAACGGAGATACATCTTCTGTGTCACCAGCTCCTTACGTGTTCAATGGAGTTTTAAGGGGAAGGAGATGTGGTGCTGTCGAGAAGGTTGTTGAGCGGAGACAGAGGAGGATGATAAAGAACAGGGAGTCAGCTGCAAGATCACGGGCTCGTAAGCAGGTAAATATTTTGCAGCATTTTGATGTCTGGTTCAATCTTCATGGTTCTTTTAATATTGGCAAAAGCCTATGTTCTAGCTACTGTTTGCATGTATAGTAATACTTGCTATAATTTTATTAGTTATTATTCTCATGCTCAAGTTAAGTCGTGAAAGGTTCAATACATCAAGTGAGTTTTGGCCATGATTTTCATTTATGAGGTTCTGGTTCATCTATGTACTTCAGCATCAAATACAGTAAGTTTGACTATATTTTAGGAGTATTCAGTTGCTATAAGTAAATAATCTCTGGTGAAATATCTTCTTTCACAACTAAAACAAATTCCTATTAAAGTTGAAATGGAGACCAATGAAAACTTTTGTTTTCTCATCCGCTTTTGAATTGTTCATGGTCCTGACATGTTGCGTCCCAAACTTCATGAAAGATTGGTTATCTTATGCACCAGAATGGTAACATGATAGGGATATGCCAAGGGATGAAAGAGTAGCAAGTTTCACGTCGTGAGGAGATATAAGGGTTTCATTTACATCAAGGTAATTAAATATGCTCTTTGAGAAAGCCCAATCTTTTGGGATTGTACAATCTTAAATTGTTTACCAGCAATTGATAAACCTATACCCTTTAACATCTATAATGGCGAAACAGATGGAGAAACACCCAGGGTTTCATTCAAGTATGTTGTTGAAAGTTTCTTGTTTTATAGTAGGTGTGAACTATTAATTTTTTTCTGGTCCGGTGGGGCTCTTGCAGGCTTACACCATGGAATTGGAAGCAGAAGTTGCAAAACTGAAAGAGCAAAAAGAAGAACTGCTGCAAAAACAGGTATGCAATTAAACAACGTCTTTTTATAGGGAAAAGGGGATTGTAACTTTACCCACCCCTTTATTTGCTTAATACGAAATAATGGCTGTGGATTGATGTTCACTTTCTTTACTGCAGCAAGAGATAATAGAAATGCAGAAGAATCAGGTACTACAAAATCCCCATTGTGGAACAACAATAACATATATATCAGCATATATGCACCTACTTCGCATCTTGCTGAAGCATCCATTGTCTGTATAGTTATGTGCTGCATATTCTGCTCTGTTTTTTTTTTTTTTCTTTTATGCTAGAAATGCCTGCAGTATCTCTACACCCGCAGACTAAAATGCCCGATGCATGTGACTATATGAACAAGACCTTTTGGTTTCAGATATCATTTGTGTGCATAGCAGAAATACGTTTCTTGTTTACTTGTGTTCACCCATAACTCTCTTCCCTGAGGGAAACATTAGGAGAGGTTTAGGTCAATTATTTCCTCAATAGTTATTCATGCTTTCACTAAATCTGAAGGGAAGTTTAGGTTTGTCCTTATGAAAGAGTATGACGAAAGAATCTGTTGAAGGTCGGTGCTTATGATATACCAACACAGACTGTTAATTAGCATGAAAGGAAGCACTTGCGCTGGACTTTTCCCAGACAAACTATCAAATTTTGTTGATAACTAAGGCCAGTTGTTTCTTTACAGAATGATCAGAAAGCATGACATCTTCGATTCACTTCTATCTCATAAAATAGAATCTTGAAGCATGCGCAACTAGGCACATACTGACATACTGTAGCATGTGAAGTATAATGGTACCTTCAGTAAAAATATCCCTCTCGGCCAAAGACTTGCAGATAATCTTTAACCTTGGTAAGTTTGCAGAATAGCACAATATTGCTGGTTCTAGCTCTTGCAGTTTAAGATTCAATTTATTAATTAGCAGCCGTGGAGATGTTTGTTGAGTAGGAAAGTGTAGCTGGTTTTGGCTCTAACAAATTTCTTTAACTGGCTTTAGTATCATTGCATTTTTACTTCTATTTGACATACCAAGTCAAATATCAAAACCACAAGTTCAGATTTCAGAAGAATCTTGAATCATGGTTAGCATTGTAGAAGTCTGCTTGGTTCAACATTTCCGATTATGGACACCCTCTCCTAAAATGATCGATACAGATCTAAAGCTGTCCCCCCATTCATAGAGCATCCGGTGTATAATTTGTTAAATGGGAAAGAACTTTTTCTGTTAGAATGTTATTTGAGGCTGGGGTGACAGGCTCGGCTTTTTGCATGGACAAGAAGACTGAAATGATTACTCCATAATTCTGGGCTCTCTTTTTGTTGCTTTGGTGATAGCAGATGATGGCAATGATGAACATGGAGAGAGGAGCCAAAAGGCATTGCTTACGAAGAACACAGACAGGTCCATGGTGAAGCGCTGGCGTACTTCTTTGTTGATCATATGCACACAGGCGGGTCAATGTAGAAGCTTCTTTGTTGATCATGTGAAGAACACAGACAGGCTCATGGTGAGGCGCTGTGAATACTTTCTTTGTAAATCATATGATTAATGTTTGTAAATATTTGAAAAGTGAGAATAGTATGCTACTGTAAGATTATTCTTGCCAGTTTTCTGAACTCTGTTACCACACATCGATAGTCCTGGTTTAGCCAAATATAAGGTGTTAGATTAGAGAGCACTTTTTTTTGTTTTTTCCCACATCTTCGGTCCAAACGTTGTTTAGTTACTTTCTGCCTGTGATTCCTAACAATGTGCAATTGCTGTGTTTATTTCATTTTTCTTTAGCCAGCAAGTTCTCGAGCCTCATCAAGCAATGAGCATTCCTCCACTTCTTCCATTAAAACAGCTAACCAATTTCTCTACTTATCAATGGGACAGTATGGACAATGCCAACAAGGCGAAACGGCATCAATGATGCAAACAAACGTACAACTAATATATGTAAACTTCACGTAAAGATCTGTGATGTGTATACAAATTTGAGCTTTCAGTAACTGTAACAAGTAGGGGCTACTTGCTATCATGCGGCTTTCACTGAAACGCTCTAGTTATCTAAATTTGTAGCCCTAAGGAGTCTATGGCAGAGGTATAAATTCATCCTTAAAAATTTACCAGTTATCTCCTATACCATAGTGTTTCAGGACCGACGCTCCCGATAAATACTAAAATCAGGCAACTCCAGCAACGTTTCTGCGACTTAATTCCAGTAAGCTTCTTCCTAATCATGCAACACCACCACAATGATACACTGTAAGCTGGTACAGACGGGAAATGATTCTTTTCTCAAACTTCTGAAAAACCCAATGAAAATCTACAGGCATCTAATGCAGGGATAGCCATGTGCTGACTGAGTAGCGGTGGATGGCAAACTTAACCCTTAGCATGGATAGCCAGGTGTGCAACCGTTATCCTTCCAAGATATCATTTTCCTACGATCTCTACCTCTAAAAGCTCTCGCAATGAGCTTTCCGGCAACAGGTGCGGACAAACCAACATCAATCACCGACGTGCTTTTTCTCTTCTCCAAAGACGTGGCACCCTCATCCATGTAAAAATCAAACAGCATAGCGAGGCAACACACTTGATGACCCAACATAAAGTTTTCTTGATCCCAGGGTATCATCTTAGTCATGTGAATGTTCACCTACAAAATACAGATAGCAACATCACTTAAAATGAGTATATAATATATTTCCAATAATTAAACTGTTAGAAAGAAAAAAAAAAAAAATGACAGCAAATAAAAATCTTTCTAAAAAATCTTTAGTATGGTTCATCATAAAGTGTTTGCCTTTCAAATAGGATAACCTTAATGTTGTCTAGTAAAATAACCAACCCTGTTCTGGCTCGACTCATTTAAGGCTCAACTTGTCCAACTCATTCGCTTCTAGTACAGCTCAAAAATGATGAGACACGAGTATAATGAGTTAGCTCAGCTTGGCTTGTTCATGATCAGTTCAAGTCGAGCTGAAGTAACAAAGTTTTAGTCAAAACTTTTGCTTCTCAGTTTACACAAAAAATAAAAGATCATCACAATACTATAATTAAGCATAACACTTTCATTGTTTTTCCAAAACAAAATCCTTACTCTCATGTTGCTTTACTATAATAGAAATACATTGAACTCAAATGTACCAATGAAAGGTTCAAAATTCAAAATAGGACTCATTTTGGATACAGGTGTAGTACACTTTCTATAAAATTTGTATTATTTATAGTTACATGAAGTAAAGCTCGAGCTCCATAAAAAAGAAAAGAGGCAAGCTAAAAACTCAAGGCTCAACTCAGATTTGCTCAATTACATCCGTAGTACAGTGAGACGGAGGTAGCAATAATTTGTCGCACTGTGGTTGCCTCATTATTCCTCATGGAACATGGTGGATTATTCATACTCCCTCCATGCCAAAAAGATCTTCGGTACATTTTGCAAATATTAAGGATGAAGCTTTATATACTTCATACTTGTACCATTTTATTTCTATTTTTAGAAATGAAAAGATCATTTTGGGACAAATAAAAGAGGAAAGTGGGAAGATCTTTTTGGTACAGGGACTATAATATAACATGTACCCTTATGGCTTATACTAAAAATCACAAAGTTCTAAAGCAGCTCACCTCTGCTTCCATGGCACGCAGTTCATTGAACCAGCCATAAGCATCGTTCTCTGATTTCATTTCTCCATGAGATGTTCTGGAAAGGGTCAGCACAAAAAGAGGCGGACGAAGGGGATACTCCATGCTGATCTTGATCTGCCAGGATATGAAGTTAAGTGATAATTAATATGCGTAAGCAAGTAAAACAAGTTTTAAAAATGGACGAACAAAACAGTACATCTACCTTCGCTTCTAATTTGTACTCCTCGCCAACACTAGCCAATTTCCTTGTTAAAAGAAGACGAAAATCCTGGATTCCACAATCAATCCATGAGTTATCTACCATCACTCCAACCCCAGGTGATTTTTCAGTGTCCACCTCTATTTGTGCCGGCTCATCAAGTTCACTGTCAGAAACTACCATGAGATCTAAATCTTCCTCATGTTTCTTGAAACTAGGTGATTTACCTTTGCTCATTGGAGAAACCACACTCTTAGTAATCAAACTGAGCCGTCTAGAATGTTCAGTATCAGAACCCTTATGGGGTGTAAGTAAATTAACGTTATTAACAACAGCTGCAACTGGAGTTAGAGAGGGAAGCTCCCCATCTTCCCGGACACCCTCTACATCTCCCTTTGAAGCATCGGGTCCTCTGTCCATCTCAATTTCTGGAGAAACCTGAACTTGTTCTGTATCAGTGACAGGCAAAGATGAAGTCTGTTTACGTGGGGGCCCAATGGTCCAACTATGCAAACTGCACAGACGAGTATGAGAAGCCCATGGTACAGTTCTACACGTCAAAGCAGGCCATTGAAGCTTTATTAGTGAGTCAAGCTGCTCCCTGTAAGAACCCAAAATATCCAAGTTTTTAATAGCAGACCTCACTACAGAGAAAGAAGATATTAAGGAGTATTTAAAATAACTAAAAGAAATACTCTAGGAAACAGAAACACAAAAGCACATATAAACAAGTCATGAGGGGTAGAAAACTTGTTTCCAAGCAAGCATGTATCACCCTTCAACTGTTTTAACATAAACAATGTTTTCCCAACCACAGATAAAACAGACAGAGCCAACATTTTGACATGACTACATTGTAATATCTGCCTTCTATTAGCTCCTCTTCCTAAAAATCCATTAGTCCAAACATACAGTGTAGTGACTCACGCAAGAGCCAATTGAGCCTTTTTCCTGGCACGGATCCTCTGCACAACAGTCTGAATTCGATTTTGCTGCCGGTATTGTGATAGACCAGATATAATGGCAGCATGTTTGGCCGTTTCCCCGTGTGTGGCTTCATCTTCTATCAGCAATGGTGAAACTTCTGGCAAAAAATCAATTCCAGCCAAATGTTGAGCCCACTTGTATGGACGTGAAGTTCTATTTTCATCAAATATAACAACATCACCACTGCATAGCTTGGCAGACTGCATGCAATCAGGTAATGTTAGTATGAAACTGAACATAAATTATAGAACATGAGAACTCCAAGAAGAAATCTCAAATACAAATTAACCTGGAGAGGAAGCTCGAGGCCAGGGTCACCAGGAAAGAGGTTGCACAAGATATTATTCTCAGGACCTTCATTTGACCCTTCAACCCCAACGCACACAACATTCAACTTTAGTAAGAATTCAAACTTCAGAGCAATTAGCTTCGTGGACGTGGAATCAGTAGCCTCATCATCATGTACATAGAGGATCACTTTAAGTGGATGAATTTGATATATTCTTGCGGGGTCAAGACTCTCCTTGCCTTGAACTTTCTTTGGCCGTTTTCGCCTTCGTTGGCCATCATCTTCCTCATCAGGCACGTCATCTTCCACTTTGGAATTCTCTAGGCTCGAGGATATGCCTGTGTTATTAAAACTGTATCAATCTGCGTTTGTAATCGATAACTAAACGTATTTTTAAGAATGCTACTGTCAAGATAGCATTCTAAAGATACTATGGGGTAACAACCAGAATACGTGACAGTATGCAGCAGGGAATCTCCACAGAGCCCAACTGGACCAGCTAGCTAATCCAAATAAAATTCTGGCTAAAGTAAGATCCCCATGAGCACATCTCAGACTCCAACAAATATAAAGATGAGAGAGAGATAGCAATCTAACTAGATCAAACTTCTACTCAGTGAAGATTACGTAATATTTCAAGTTTTCCCTCCACGTGATTGGGTAAATAAATAGGATTGTCATTTCCTTCTGCAACTAGCTTAAACTATGAATTACAACCATTCCAAGGAGTAAGCACTATTAAGCTTAGCAGTCATCGTATCTCTGTCAACTGAATATCTTAAATATATGAATGGGAGATCCTACAGCTCAAAAGATGCAAGCCATGATGATCAAAGCATGCTACCCTAAAACTGATACATATTTATTTAATGAAACCTGAAAAAAGAATGAAATGAATACTAGAAAAGAATACCAACTATAGGCCTGTTGGATTTAGCTAAAATTTAAAAGTTTATGGTATAAAGTTTATAGACGATGATGATTTGAATTTTATGATTTTTGGCTAATAATAAACTCAAAGTGCTGTTTCATTTAGCCGTTGAGAATGGCTTATGAACAGACATTAATTTCGTGTTTAAGGATGAATAGAGAGAAATAAAATCCTAGGAATTATAATTTTGAGTTTAATGATACTATAATACTGGAAAATTTCATTAAAAATGGGTGAATTTTCAGTATTTTGAATAAGCAGCAATAGCCACAAAGCTTGGAGGTTATGGTTTATAGCTTTTTTGTGCATCAGAAATGTTGTACACAGTTTTTTGGTTTATAGCTCATAAACTAAATCAAACACTCTCAAAAAAGTTTATCAGAAAACATAAACATAAAGAGCTTAAAACAAACCAAATTAAACAGGCCCTATGCATATTACAGAAATATGCTTCAATGCTATGCCAGTGATTCAATATGCCGCAATAGCTGCTCTAAAATTAATACCCATCATAACAAAGTATAAGAATATAAGATACTTACCAGTGTCCTTATTTGCTTGCTGGCGGGCATAAGTCTGAGCATCCTTCATGCTTCCTATAATCTCCAGTTCGATGTTTTCACCAAACGCTTCCTTGTGGGCCAACAACTGTGAGTAGATCACATAGAGTGGAGGTGGAAGCAACTCTGCAGAGTTATGCTGCTTCAGTTTCTTGGTGTGCAGGATTCCTAGTTGGTTTTGTACCGGCAAAGATGCTTTCTTGAGAGATTTTAGGTGTGAAGGGAGACTGGACAGGAACTTCTTTCTGTTAGCAATGGTCTCCTGAAGGATTTTCCTCTGTGCTTCCAGTTTCTCGTGAAGTTTGCATAATTCTTTCCGCTGATAATGAAAGTGCACAATTATTCTACAGTACGAAAAACAACTGAAACTCCAATACCTGGTGAGGTTTTAAGGTTCTTCAGAGAAGACAACATTCAATTTACCCACCACTTAGAAGCGACATTAAAAATGCAATTAAGCATTAACATAAATGAAAACTAAAAGAAGAATAAATTTTAAAGAATACTCCTTCCAACCGAAAAGAATGTTACCATTTAACAAGTCAAACAGTTTAGTATTGTACTTTTGCTCCTCTATATTTCCTTTAAATTGCATAAAAGTTACAGCCTACTCTTAGAGATAGGACTGTTTTCTTGAGACAAACAAAAGGAGAAGTCCGATTATATTTTGGTACACATATATGATAAGCAGAAATTACCTGGAATAACTCAAAATTAAGCCTCTTAAGCATCAAATTGTGTGAACTGTCATTAGAGATAACAGAGTTCTTAATATCTTCTGGTGCATCTCTAAAAAACACCTCCTCAGGCACGAGCTCGATATCAGGATATTTGGACTTAAAATCTTTGCAAGCCTTTATTGCTTTCACGTAATGATTTTTCTCATACATTAGGTTGTGAAGCTGCAGGGTGGTGAAGTCCACAGGTGCTTTTGCATGTTCTGTTTCTGCTTTTACAAGATCCTCTTCAAGCAGGATGGAACGGTTTGCCTGCAAGCAAACATATAGACCAAGTGAATTTCCACAAAAAGAACAAAAATGATAAGGTACACTACACCCCATTATTTCTGTGATTATTGAATATTACGTATTGCTGACACAGTGGGACAGCGTGATAAAAGGACTAGTTCAT
Source organism: Iris virginica (assembly GCA_025631175.1). NCBI lineage: Eukaryota > Viridiplantae > Streptophyta > Magnoliopsida > Asparagales > Iridaceae > Iris > Iris virginica. Next base: position 9,902 of record JAOTQG010129653.1, read on the forward strand.
AGCAGATAACCAATAGAAACAAAAATGCGTAGACATTCATAAGAAATAGACATGAAATTTTGGCAGGCGGGAGGGGTATGAACTAAATCTGGCAAATCATTTTCCTTATCTGATCACCATCATTTACCTCACCTCATGGCCACTGCTCATCAATTGTTGTTACCGCCATGTCATGTATATACATGTCCATGTTCGAATCCACACTCCTTAGTGTTAGGTATATTCTATGGGAACATGAATGCATGTAGAATGAAATACAAAGAAGTCCAAAAGAAAAATAACTTCTTCACCGAGAGAAACAAGCATTTAGAAGGAACAGGAATTCGCGCGAGAGCGGAAGAAAAATTAACTTCTTTCAAATGCAACAGGCCAAACAGCAAAAAGATCTCCAAATCTAGCCTGCAAAGAATTTTCTCTGACCCAGCTCCCATATAATTTCCAAAGCAGATCTGTCAAACAGCAGTAATTGGAGCATTTCTCTTTGTGCATGTCAATGAAAGTACATCTATGCTAATCCAAGCATGTGATACGCAAGGGTGAAAATGATTGAGTTTCTCTTCAAACACTCTACTTGCTTAGCATAAGTCAGTTGCACTTCTATAATTGAAGGTTCATCACCACTTCATAACACTGCACGTTTGGAACTCTATTTTCTTTTTGATTCTTGGTCATATTTAGTGCACATGCAACAAGGCTTTACAGAATACTTGAAGGCACATCCCAATAGATAAACGCCAAACAAGAAGAATAGCATATAGCTATGCATCTGCCCTTGGAGACAAACTCCATCGGCCCAAACTTACTGCAATCTCCCATTAGTGGTGGTCCTCCGAGCCATCCCTTACCTTTACACACTTTCAACATTACTAAAGCTACAAACACGCTGACTATCTAAACGTCGCACTCAAAAAAATGAAGGCATAATTGCTCTTTCCAAATAGAGTAAGGGCACAATACAAAACACAATCTTCTCAAATACTCCTATGTTCCACTAAAAGAGTCATAAATGCATTCCACAGTAAGGGTATTGTTTAAAGAAAATGTATATATATATATTATTTTATTAAGGGTTTCCAATTTTATCACGTTCAGCTTAAAACTAATAGAAACTGGTTGATTCCTCGAAATGAGAGTGTAATTACAAACTTAATTTAATTCTTAAAACCTTTTTTCTCGGCGCAGGGGCATGACAACATAGCCTTCTTGCATTGTTGAACAAGACACGTTCCCAAAGTTTCAAATCAAAAACATATCATACTTGAAAATTGATAGCCCTATATTAGCTATTCAAACAAACAATAATCCGAAACAAGTGTAACATCAAGTCATCCGCCGCTGGAATTCAGAGATAAAAAGCGTACCTTGCGGAGATTGACGAAATTGAGGAACATCTGAGTGACGAGCTCCGGGAGCTGGGATGATGCTGTATGTCCTTCTTTCTTCATCGAAAGCATATTCGCGACAATGTCCTCAACGGATGTGGTGCTCTTTTGGAGTAAGTCGTAGGCCGATGTGTCTATTTTCCGGTCCGGCAAAATTTCGCCGGGTTCCGCCATGTTCAAATCCATTTTCTTGACAGCACTCTGCCGCTGCTGCTGTAATTGCTAGTTCCTCCCTTTCTCTAAAGTTGGGATTTTTGATGTTGGAGCTCCGCTCCTGTCCTGTCCGCGTCCCCTCCCGACTGCTGACTCTGTTGTTAGTTAACTCACTCATAAAAAAACGTGGACTTCCTCTTCCTTCCAACGAGCCCAATGGTCCTTAAGTGGCCCTTAACTCGAACCTTGAACTCGGATGGTCCGATGGGTGCGCTTCTCTCCTTGGTCCTTGGTTCTTAAATCTTACTCCAGATTACGTTTATTATTATTTTTTTATGATAAGTTTGGCCAAACATTTAAATGAATTTTCGTAAATTTTTATTTATTTTAAGCAAATAAAATTATAATTTTTACGATATATATAATACAATAATTTTTATTTTCATAATTATTATAGTTAATAAATAATTCATGTTTAAATTTGAATTTAAAAGTGAAAAGTCGTCAATTTGACCATAAAAATCAAATCGTAACTCTTCAATCAGAAGGAGGAAATATCATCTTTTGTGAATCCAGTTTCTAATGATTGTTGCAAATAATTGCTATGTCTGAGCATGAAGATCATTGTTATGGATAATAATTGGGGCACAAAAAATTAATAAAAAATTTGATTGCGAAAATATTATTGATAATTACTGACTGATTATTTTGATTGTGGACTTGTCACATATTTTAATGTAAGAAGCAAATAAAAACCTGTTAACTGTATTTTTGGCAATAAATTTTTTGGTTTTACTTGCCATTGTTCAAAGCAGGGGCGAAACTAGGAAATTTTTATAGAGGGGGCTAAAAATTTTTTTTTTGAATATTAATATACTTAATTCTTATACACTTATAAAATTATTTACACAAATTAATTTAAATACAAAAATATATAGAGTCGAAAGATGCATTTTTTTTTATGTGGACTGTTTGAAGACTGATTTATGGATTATTAGGGAAGAGAGACAGGGGGGGCTCAACTAAAAATTTTAATGATAAACTAAAAGAAAATATTTTTTCTCTCTAGTCCCTCGAGTTTTTGGGGGGCGACCGCCACCCCCAGCCCTAACCTAGTTCCGCCCCTAGTTCAAAGGCTATTAATTTTGGTTGAACTTGAGTTCATGGGGTAGACTTAAGCCTGATAATTTGAGTTAATTTGATCGAAATATGTTGAATTATAATAAATAATAATATTTTATAGATTTAAGCTATTATAATTCATTTAGTTAATCTATTAACTCATTGTGTAATAAATTAGTTAAGTTAAAATCGAACTAATATGTTGGATACTCTTTAATACTAAAATATTTTTTTATACATTTTAATACAAAAAATTATAATTAATTATATTTTAATAAATTGAGCTATTTAATGTACTAAAATGAGTTAAAATAAATAAGTAACATTTTGACAAGTCTAAGTCGATAAAAATCACGATCGAACTTTCAATGTTAAGGAACTTAGGATGAATGGAAGTCCGAAGTGAAAATCAGTGGAGTTTATTTTCGGCTCAAACTGTTACACACGAGCGTAAGATGGAGTTGGGAATTGGGACTATTGTGTTTTGGGGGGCATACAAATATGTCCCAAAAAAACCACGAAGTGGAAGCCTTTAGGGATAAAGGGCACCGATAGTAAATTTATAGGGATGATTCAGCAATATTAGGATATGTTTAGATGGATAATTATTAATTTAATTTTTAGGTTTTTGTAATTATTGAAGTAAAAAGTAAGAGAACGAAATAGATAGAAAAATTGTAAAATTAATGAGAAAAAAAATTAAAAACTCAAAAATAAAAAATCTTAGATATCTACCATTAAATTACATAGATTAGGTATATAATAAAAATAATAAATATTTAATTAAATAATAAATAAATAACATTGTTGGTTCAACAACGTGCTCTTGTCGGGCCCAAAGTTGTGTGCAGTGTGAAATTGAGTTTAAAGTTTTATACTTGTTAACTAGAATACTTTGGTATGCATATAGAACGTTTGACTATGTATTTAGTACATGATAAAGAATGGTCAGATTAGTTTTAATTTGTTTAAATTTTTTAATGTAATTTGTTTAATTTTAAATATATGTTTTAAAATGTGTAAAATTATATTTTTATATTACAAGCATTTTAACAGGTTAATTTGAATTAAACTTAATTTATTATTACTAACTTTATTTGGTCAATTAATTAAATATATTATAATATATTAATTTTATAATAATTTTTCATTTGTTTTAACTTCACCAACTCAACCCCTTAGACCTATTTTGTCAAACATATATTAGTGGTTGGAATTGTAGTAATTAATCATACTTAGCTGAGTTCGAATTTTTTATTTTAAATTATATCTTATTTTTTTCCTATTTTTTATAAATTCTATTTTAGCCATCAATCATTCAATCCTAACTCAAAAATTCACAATTATTTTAAAAATTATATTCGAACCGAAATTGCTAGGGTCCGGACGTTTACGAGTATTTGATAAAAAATTATAATTTATTGGTAAATTGTTTTAATATTTTGATAAATTGTTATAGTTCAATTATCACATTATTTTAAAATAAACTATTACGATGATATGATAATTGAACTATAATAATTTATCAAAAGATTATAATAATTTACCAATAAACTATAACATTTTTCCAAATACTCGTAAGTCGTCCGCATATGCGGACATCCGGACAGCAGAGGGGTCGTATTAGAACACTTGTCATTTAAAACTAAAACGGAATAATTTGTCATGCTTTCCATTAGATGATTGATTGTCTGTCGTCAGTTGGGTTGTGCCCGTTACTAGGCAGTCGTTGACTGAAGTGAGACCGACCGCATACCACCGATTGTCCGTGCATTTCACTAAACCTAATCTTACTTTCCGTCGTCTCCATCACTGTACGGCGGCGCTAATTTCGCCATAAAGTCAAAGTATGGGAAGCGCCGAACTCGAACCCGAAGCTCCTGCGATCAAAGCGCTCGGTTCCCTCTTCAAGCTCACCCAAGTCTACTTTTGGTACCCAAACCCTGTGCTTTACTTATTTCTTAATGATAGTTTTAATTAAACGTTGGGTAAAGATTTTATATGAATGGTTTTTAGTTTTTGTTTGAAATTTGAAAATTGCAATTTGCTTTGCTCAACTTTTTGTGTTGTATCCATTAGTTGAATTTGGATCATCCGTAAGGGTGTTGAATATCGATTTGATTATTTTGCTTATCTTAGACTTCTAAATATATATATATATATATATTTTAAATGGTGACTGGAAATAGGACATTATTCAACTTATTTATCACTCTGTGTATCTTACAGGGACGAAATTTTACTCGAGAAGCAGGAAGGTAGTGGGCGAGTTGTAAGTTTCTGTTTCGCCATTTATACTTAGTGTTGGACTGGACTTCTCTGTATATTATGCTTAGAGTCGAATTCACTCCATTAGAACTGCTTTCTGGTATGTGCGACATTTGAGAAAAGATATTTCACTGATCATTCATTTCATTGTCGTCGTAGCAGAAAAGAGTCCAGGAAGATGCTGTTGGCTCAAGCACCACAGGTACCACGGTTCCCTGCTTTGTGATCAAATTTCGATCTTGTGTTGTTATTCAAAAAAAGTTGGTTTCACTGAAAATAACTTGCAGAAACAATCCATGAATCCATTTTTATAGTAATCATTTCATGTTAAAATGAATTATTTTCTTATGTTCTGTCAACGCATAAAAACTAGGCCCGAGGATGTTTAAAACAAGTGAGTTTTAGTGAAACAGACACCGGAGAATAGCTCAATATATCGAGGTAAGAGTCAATTTAGGAGAGGAGCTCCATTTTCTGGAAATTGACTTACGGGATTCAATTCTATAGAGAGTGGATGATTTTCTTTTAGACTGTAGAACATTCTACACTCAATCCTTATTAATGAAACAACAGAACTTCTGGTATACTTTTTTCTGGAAAGCGTCCCCATGGAAACAAAGTGATCTAGAAATGCACTGATATTAGCATTGAAATGGGATTAAGAATTTCCATGGCCTTTTTATGTTTTCAGATGGTGATCATACTGCAGAAGAGATGGAGCTATCCAGACAGTTGAATGAATTGGGGCTTCCCCTTTCCTTCCACACAAACAAGGATGTGAGTGCATATTTTTTTCACTCGCCACTGTCATGTAACTTTGGCTTTTCACATTTGGTCCTAGGTTGTTGGGTTTATTTGTTACTGTTCATAATTGTCCACTTGAGACTTTAAGTGATTTGTGCACGTTAAACTTATTCTCAAGTCCAATTGACCGTTGATGCCAGCTAATATGTCTACCTTTTACGTATATACTCCAATCCTTCTTGAAAGAATGATAAGTAACTGCTTTGACGAAAAATGTTGGTGCACCTTTTCCTCCATGAAATTTGAATTCATTAGTATTGTCTAGACTGAGCCGCTGCAAAAGTAGCAAGTGTTAAATTGAAATTGATGGTCTGATGGACTTTTAGGAATATGGTAACTAATAGGTGGAGTAATTTGCAGATCATTATATTGCTTAAAACCAAGAATAAGTCCGTACGTAGTTGGTGCTTTTAAACCAGTTTATCACAATGATTTTAACTTCAACTAGAAAGGTGTGATGGTAGGAGCTTATGCCTCATAAAATAGATGAAAGCTTACTCTTCCGTGCCTTTTCTGTTTAAGTTATAACTGAGTTGATATTTCGTAATTTGAAGAGAAATGGAAAGCGCAATGGGAAACGAAATGATACGACCAAGAATCATTGGCTTACTCATGAAGCAACCATGGACAATGCGACCGCCCCAATCAAAGTGAGTGAACAAGAGATTGTCTCTCCAACTATTATTCATGATAACATGAGCTGTTCTTTAGGTTGCATGTCGATGCTATGCCAAAGTGAATCATCATACTGTGGTATTGCAGTGGACGATAAAGAAATCCAATGTCCCACTGCCGAAGAGGAATTTTTGATGGCTTCGGCTGGTATGATTACTCCACCTGTATCTGAGGATTTTATATCTGCTGATGAAGTATCTGAGGTTCAGTGTGGCCAAGGATGTGACTCTATAAACAGCACTCGTCAGCCAGAGATTCACATGAAAGCAGAAGCGGTTTCAGTCCATGTAGATGAAGCCCCTTCGGGAAGCTCCCTGATTTATTACCACGGCATAAAGGATCATGTTGAGTGTCTAGTGGAGCATGTTCCTTTGAAAGATCTCTCGATGTCTGCCGGTCATGCGTTGCGTAGTGATACTAATATTACTTCGCCACAGGACCCTCGTGTTGGTGCACAATCTGACTTACTAGATGACTATGAAAAGATTGATGGAGAAAGAAAATATGATTCTGGAGTTCGGATGAACCCTCATGTTGGTGCACAATCCGACTTATCAGATGACTTTGATATGATTGATGGAGAAAGCAATTATGATTCTGGTGATTGGATGACATACTGGGACTCTTACTACTCCCGAAACTATTTTTACAACCACAAAACACAAGAGTCAACATGGGAGCCACCACCAGGCGTGAAACACCTAGCTTTTGGTGATGCGACTAATGAATCAGATGAGATTGTTACTGATATGATTGCAGGTGGTGTCAGTATTAGACGTTCTAGCCATTTTGGCGAACAACCTGTTCAACATGGCTTACATCAGGATCTTGAATTTTTAGAACAATCCAGGAATGATAACAGTTCAGTGGAACAGATATTCGATGAGGCCCGGCTGGAAGTTGATCTTGCTTCTGACGCTTCTGAAAACTGTCTTAATACTTCCCCTGTAAACGAACCCCCTGAAATCAGTAGAAGCAATGACGAAGGTTCATTATTCCTACCATCAGATACGCAATTGCAGATAAGCAGGTACATTCTCTGTGTCCTTGTCCATCAAATTATACTGCTATTGATGCTGTGTCATGATTCTTGCTGTTTCCTTTAATAATACAGATAGCTGCATCTGTATTAAAAGTTAGTCGAAGCTGAAATGTGAACTTTGATGTGTCTTAGCATCTTATGACAATACTAAGTAGATGCATGGTGATATTGTTTCTGCAACTGAGCATTAATTTAAATAAAAGAACGACGTATGACCTTTGGATTTTGTTGCAGCATGGTAAATGATTTCGTGGAAGATGTTTCTGAGGAACTCTGTGATAATGAAGAGTGTTCGGTAAGCACAGATTATGTTATAAATAAGTTTGTTACTGAGCAAAATACTGCCACCAAGAGGAAAAAGAAAGGGAGGAGAACAAGGTCACACAGAAAATCATCTACTGATAATGAAGGTTTGCCTCTGGCTCCTGTTTGTGTGGTGTGAGAGTGTGTGCAGTTATCTAGAAGTGTACTAGTATATCTCACAAATGACTGATATGTATGTGTTGAGTTGGTAGTTATTAGTTATATGATAGCTACATACAGGCTATGCTGTAAGATGCATTAACACATTAGACTCCAGTAGGGTAGTTGTCGCTACTCGCTATATCCTGCTTTGTTTAGGAGAAAGTTTCTTCCTTTTGATTAGCAGTTCTTCTACAGAGCTCCTATTCGAAGGGATTTTGGAAGAATTTTCACCGAGTATGAACAAGTACTGGTTTCAAAGATACCTACTTTTCTCTAAGTACGACAATGGTATAAAAATGGATGAAGAAGGATGGTTTTCTGTCACTCCAGAGTCCATAGCAAAGCATCATGCATCCCGTTGTGGTGGTGGCACCGTAGTTGACTGCTTTACGGGAGTTGGTGGGAATGCTATCCAATTTGCACAAACGTAAGAACAGTTCTCGCTCCTGCTGGTAAATTTTGGTTGCTGTAGTTTTTGAGTTCTTAATGCTTATTTGAGAAAACAATTGTAGATAAATTTTTGTATAAACTTGAGAATAAGTGCAGTGATCCAATTTGTACTCCAATAACTAGACATGATTTTGCACTTAAACTCGTTTTCATTGTGACTTTATGTAGTTCAAATGCAATTTCACGTCAGGTTTCGCAATTCTATCTACTTGATGGATAGTGCAACTTCATTTTGGAAATTATTCTAGAAGGAAGCATATTGTTCTTGTGCTGGCTCTTTGACACTTTAGGTAGAAATGCATCTATAAATTTTACAGATTTGGAAGAGTAATGGCGAATGAAACTCCCTTCAATCTTTATTGTGTAGTAGAATCTTTTATTATTAGGAATGTCGTTGTTTTGACCAGATTGCTTCCCAAGGATAATTTTTAATTTATTTGTTTGAACTTCAAACTATTTCTTATAGAACTAATACAAATGGTAATTATAAATATTCTTGTCGACTATTACTGTTGGCGAAGGATTACCTTGCGCCTTTGACATGTGCTGTATATGTTTGCTATTCTATTGCGGGCATAGGGTCTTTATGTTGCACTTTTTGCAAGGCCCTAAAATTTTAAAGTTTATTTAATTATTTTTTCAAACTCTTACTAATTAATTTGCTGGATGTATGATATTTTATTATATTGTCCCAGGAGCATCCATGTTATAGCAATTGATATTGATCCAAAAAAAATTGAATATGCACAACATAACGCATCCATCTACGGAGTTGACGACCTTATAGAATTCATAAGGGCAGACACTTTTATTCTGGCACCAAAGCTGAAGGTATGAAATATCGCCTCCTTTGTTTAAGAGTGTCATTATTGCTTGATCGAACTTCAAATACCAAATCTTCTTGTCAAATGTCAATGAGGCATGACAACTTTGGTCATAATCTTTGTACTTGCTATTCTGTGATGAACGGGTACATTGCCCTTTGACTAAACTGTGGATTTTCTTCAGGGTATAAACAATTTATCAGCTCTGTTGTTTGGTTCTCCAGATTTAAGTTTGCGTAGTTCATGTACTAGGGTTACCCACCTTTTGACTCGTTTCAATATTTATGGACAATGTTTGGGTGCGGGGAAGATATATATTTTATCGAAGGAGTTTATTTTTTAGCTTTTATTAGGGGTTACTTTCAGGGAGGTTGTATATTCTGGTGTATGGTTAAGGTGGGTCTACCCCACACTTCCATTTTGTAACTTCTTTTGTTACCGTCTAGTGCCTCTTTTTGCAGTGTTTTTTTTTTCCCTTCTTTTGGTTTGTTGATGATAAATATTTACTGTCCTGCAGGCAGATACAGTCTTTTTATCACCACCTTGGGGAGGACCTGATTATGCCAAAGTAAAGACCTTCGACATTAAGAGCATGCTCAGGCCACTTGATGGGTTGGTTTCTCAATTGAAAAACTAGTACTTGTGTTTATTGAAGCATGATCGGAACTTGACAACTTTTATATACGTGCTTTTCACAGGTATGCTCTCTTCAATGTTGCAAAACAAATAGCTCCCAGAATTGTCATGTTTCTCCCAAGAAATGTTGATCTCAACCAATTGGCTGAATTGTCTCTCTCTGTCCATCCTCCATGGTCACTTGAGGTACATGAATACCTGTAGGAATTGGTCCTTCATTCTTTGATCATGTGTTTAATTTTGCCAATGTCTATCATTGGATCTCCATCCAAGGTTGTAGACTATATTGATGTCAAGCTGGCACGTGTGAAATGAAAAACATAGTCATGAGGATCTGAGGAGACATCTTTCCAGGAATTTGTTTTTCTATGTTACTTTCAGCGACTACTCTGTTAACCCGATCAGTTAATTCGCCTTGTTGTAAATCCTGAAATTGATGCTTCAGAAATTTAGAGCTGAATATGATTACCAGTTCCGCTTTTTGAAGTGATGAAATTACACAATTTATTAGGAGTAGTTCTTTTGAGATGTAATCGTTTTCTGTCATGCTTCTTTGATAATTAATGGTAAGTTTTATATCTTTCAAGTACTTCTTTACATCTTCAGAGACAAGTAATGTGCGATTAATCAACTTTCACTGGTATAAGTGTTTGTGTCGTTTACAATATTTTCGAAGATTGATGCAGTCTATCATTCTATAGGGATGAGTTACGCCTTTCAGAGGTATGAGCACCTGGTGAAAGTGCTCACATTGATAGTAATGTTGTTGATAAAAATGGTGAATATACTCGCAAAGACCATGATAATTGCTCTACTTGTAGTTTCACATACCCAATGTGAGACTTGGATAAATAAGGAAATGCGACCTTGTAATCTCTCCTTTTGCTTACTTTTGTTTGAATGGCTGTCTCTAGGCCTAGTATTCTGAAGCCTGGAATTACAAATCAAAATTTCACTTACCTCTTAAATTCTTTGTTTCAGGTGGAGGAGAGCTATTTAAATGGCAAGCTTAAGGCAATTACTGCCTATTACAGTGACCCGTTAGTTTACGGGACAAGCAGCAGCAGCTCATGATTAGAAATTCAGATTGTATTTCTGTGATTTTGATGGGCTACTGAACTAAATTATTCTACAGGTGGAAAGGTACAGTTTTGATGTATATGCGTTCACAGGAGCACTAGGAGGGTTTCAACTATGGCTATTGCTTGAACAAAGTGCACCTCACGGTTTTGTTTGAAGACTGAGATAGGACTGCTGCTCTTGAGGATGTAAAATGTGGTTATCATCAGAACATGGTTGCCTGTTTGCCAAAGATTATTTCATTAGCATCATACTGAAGTGATGGTGCGATGCATTAGTCATTTTGAGCTACCTAGTTAGTCATTTGGAGGAATGAGAGTTTTGAGGCATCCTATAGTATGTTAACAGAAACGAGTTTCCCTTGGAGAGAGCGAGAGTCTAGAATGACACCAGGAGTTGCAAAATTCCTGGATGCAGGATAAAGATTGAATCTTTGACGTTGCCACCGTGCTAAATCATTTTGGAGGAATGACAGTGTTGAGGCACCCTGTTTGTACTCCAAATGGTGTTATGTTAGCTGGAGTCTTGAGTCGTAAATTTGTAATGGAATGCCTTTATGCTGTAATTAAAATGCATGACCCATCTCAATTTTGATATTGGGCAATTTTGTTGTTGGGAAAGCCTCCAATGGAACGACCGTATCGTGAACACACCTCCTGATGCACCTTGCAGACCTCTATAGATTGCCTCTGGTTATAGGGGAGAAAACAATTGAACCCTTCCTTCTAAGTTTCTACAGCAGAAATTGGTTTGACAGGCCAACTGTGATTAAAGTATTCAAATAACAGTGTATTATTAGTCCGGTTAACTGTTCATAATTCAGTCAGATTAATATAATGATTTTTCTTATTCCGTAAGCAATATTTCCCAGCAGATGTTTTAGCTCTTAATTTTCGGCAAACATATATAGACAGGGAAACAATGAAGCTCTGAAAGAAAGAGAGATCAGAGGTGATTTTCATTCATAAGGAGAGGAACTGAGGAAGTCTTGACATAAATGCAAAAGAACTACGGACCTGCCCGTCACGAAGTTTTGCTGGGGCAGAGTTTGTAAACTCAGTTAATGCCCCGCTCGTGTGGTTGGTGGTGGGCCACCAATTTAATGAATCTCAATCACTCACTCACTCACCTCCGAACCGCTACCAAGTGTTTTTAGAGCAGAGCATCAACCTGCAAAATCCTTCAAATTGGATCCCAGGCTCCTCCACATAAGCTTCTCCTTATAATATTTTTTTTTCGTTATTAATAATTATAACATTATACACTTTTCTTGTTATTCATACTTTTTACAATATCCAATCACATTTTCTCTCTCCTAATTATTTATATACTAATAAATATTTTTAATTATATTATTTTATTAATATATAAATTACACTCAATAATAATAAATAATTAATATTTTAAATTACATTAAAATTTATTTTGTTCAGTTATAATTATTATATAAATATATTTACTAACAAAAATTACACTTAATGAAATACAACAATAATTCGTAAAATTAGCATTTTGGATTAATATTCACATTTGAATTTGATTGAGTGTGTTGAGTATTTTCGTAATCAGGATAATTTAAATTCATAATTAAAAAATAATAGGAGATGAAATAGACTAAGTAAAAATTAATTTCAAAATTAATGAAGAATAAGAAAGAAAATTTGAGATTTGAAAAAGGGATGAAAAATATAGCAAATTTGGTCTTTATTTATAGTTTGAGAATTCTAATTTTCAGTGGTATTTTTTTTTTAAAAAAAATTTATTTTTAAAGTTATGATTATTATAAATTTGAATGGGACTTCGAATTGGCTGAAGCCTTCCGCGTCTTGTGTCATCCGAAAATGTTGTTAGGACAACCTTAGGTGTATCACTCTATGCTAAGGTGGAAGTCTCCTAGCATCAAGCGCTTAGGCGCTCGATATAATTTTTGAAGGTGGGAAGCATATCCACCGAATATGCTTCAAAATGCCTTTGTTAGTCATCATTGTAGGTGCTTTTAGATTGACAGTTTAATTAAATTTGCTCCGTCTCGTATTAATTTGCACAATATTTTAAAAAAGCAAATTTTATAGATATAATCAAATAAAAAGTGGATCCAAATGAAATTTATGAACATAAATCACTTGTCATATTCTCATATAAAAATAAAATAAATAAAGTTAGTATGACATGATATTTGATTTTAAATTTATTATAAGTTTCATCATTTTTTTCTCTATATCTCTCTCTATCGTTTTAATCAGGGACGGAGTCAAGATTCATCTGAGGTGGGGCAAAATTATACGTGGGTTCGAGGGCAGTGCGTCCGTATTTTTTTTTTCGAATTGGACAAGTAAACAGATGAGTTAGATCCACAAAATTTAGAAATCAGGACAAATGTCATAATAATTTATACACAAAATGACATCGTTTTGTTTTGAAGTTTTGAAAAAAATAAATTAAAAAAATAAATCTACCTCACAACAAGGGCGACGAAACTCGACAGAGAAGATAATCGGGCACGAAAGCCTCCATTTTTTATGATAAAGGCTACAAGATTTCAAAAAAAAATAGTCGCGGTGGAATCGACCGATCATTCAACCCCACTAAATTCACTCTTAATTTATATCATTACAAACGTGGTGTGGACGAATAGTGGGAGAAGAACTATTTTTGACTGTGGCGGAGTATCCATTCAAGATATTCTCGTACCCTAGAGCAAATTACGGTAAAACAAATAATTTCTGATTGATGGTCATGATTGGTGTTATAGTGGTGAGCATGTGACGGACGCGGTTTGACCGGCGAACTGTCCAGGCAGGCTGGCTGGCTGTTCAGTGTTCATTATACATACAAGAAGATTGATTGGCTTTGTTTGGAGATACATGCAGCCAGCAGCTAGCAGCAGATCTAGCTAGCTCGGTACTTAATGTTTAGATTAGATATATAGCGGGATATGGATTTAAGTAGTCCGATCGACAACATATATCGGCTCTTTCTATATTAATTTGTTAGAGTGCCAAAATTATTATCGAAATTATATTGAATTTAATTTGCACTTGTATTAATTTGGACTGAGAAACTGCCTTCGTCCCAAATGATAAGCTTTACTTCGATTAAGTATAGAGATTGATAAATAAGTTGAAAAGAGGTCATTTTTATAATTCTTAAACATATTATTCATATTTATCCAATGCGAATATTAAGGGTATATAATGTGGTTAAGTTGATTGTCCCAAAAATAAATTGCAACTTTCAAATGGAACCAGCGAGAATTTGGGTGTGTTTGAATGCGTAGATTTTTTTATTTGATTTAAAAATTTTTGTAATAATTAAAATAAAAAGTAAGAGATATTTATATAAAAATTGTGGAAACAATAAGAAATAAAAATTAAAAAACTAAAAAATCAAGGTGGAAAGCACCCATAAGAGCAGACTTTTCGAGTTAGAGAGACCGAGTACTAAAATGTTGAACTCCAACATTAGAAGCCCCCAAAACGCAAATTTAAAGGTTTTTCCATGATTCGAACCCCTGCAGATCGCTAGCATAATATGCACTACACCACTTAAATATTTGTCAACTGAGCTATGCTCCGAGAGCAAAACGACCGAGTACTAAATTATAGGTAGGCAGGAATTTGTTCTGGCACATTGATGATGAGATATGATCAATTTGTGAGGACTATATATAGTAATGGCGGGGGACTGAGGTGAAGGAAGGAAGCACGTACAGATTCGAAAGTCACTACTCAGCTCACCATCTTCGATGGCTCGTTGATGATGCGGCGACGTTCAATATGTCTGCTTCCAGTAACTGTTATGAATTAGAAGCGGTGCACTTCTACGTGCTGTACAGACTACAGTGCAGTGCAGTGCAGTGCAGGTGCAGCCTCCGCTTCGCAATCAATTGAGAGACTTCTTATCAGCTTTTCACGGTGATCACATGAACCAACATTAACTTGAGCCCCTTCACTTGGAATTTGGAAATCAATATGTGCACAATATTACTAATCCCCGGGGCCCAAAAGGAAGAACATGATTAAATGGAGGGGGCCATGGCCAAATTGATCCAAAATTTCAAATCAAGTCAAATAAAGGACAAACATCGAAAAACGGAGGAGAGAGAATAATCTCACTTTTCTTGTTCGTCTCGTCCTCTTAAAAAAAAAAAAGCCTTTAAACAGATTAAAAAAAAAAATATATCCATGATTAACGCTCAAGTCTCAACCCCTTACCTGTAAACAAATCCTTTGTCCTTTCTATCCCTCACTAGTATCAAAAATTATGTTCTTATCTTAGTACTTCAGTTCGATCCGAATGAATTTTATGCATAACTCGAGACCATTTTTTATTACTCATTGGTATCAAATACTATGTTCTTACTGCTCCAATTTAAATCGGATGAATTTTATGCATATACGATGAGACTCAAACTTGAGACTTGAATTTAAGCCGCTTAGCACTTTGATCGAACCTCCGTTGGTTTCTACTTTCTATCCCTCACTTGCATAACTGCATTATGATCTCATCTTCCTTCTCATATAAATGCACACAAAATAGATAATGACAAAACTCTCCCTCCATGAACACGAAAAGCTGTAATACCTCTTTCTCTCTCCTCAACTGAAAACTGTGTGAGCAGCTCTGTCTGTGTTGCGTGTTGTGATATGATCAGAAGCAACAGTCGACATTACAATGCCGGAGCTAAGATTTCATGCCCGTGACGTCAGTCCGGACTCCCTTAACTTCAGTCTCTTCTCTTCTTCCGCTTCCGCCAGCGTTGAACGTTGCTCCTCCGCCTCCGACGCTCACGATCACGATTCTCTCTCCTCCTCCGACGTCTCCGCGGTATTCATTTTTCCCGTCCTTCTAAGTTCTTCCTCAATCCCTCTCTTGAATAACATGCATTTGCGTTTCTTATTGAAAATTTCTGTTTGGATCTCGTCATATGTGCTTTGATCGGTTTATATCTAATTAGCGAAATTGTCTACTGAATTTGCATTGTACCGTAGAAGATGTTTGAAATGTGAACGAACTAACTACACTTGAATTATTGTACATGAGGAACTTTTAGATGTAGAATTCGCTAATGCTGGTGTGAGTATTTTGTATGTACATTTATTTAGGTAGGGGATGAAAACTAGGGCTTAAAGTTTTGAATCTGACCTAAAATCTATGATTTTAAAGCAGCATTTGGCAGGACGTGGTTTCCGTGAGGGTTTGAGGGGTCCAGGTCCAGATCCAGATCTAATCCATACCACCGCTGTACCCAAGAATAATCACCTTTCCATAAAAGTTGAAAAAGCTATAGGTAACTCAAGTCACTCATTGCCTTCTTTTTTAATTTCAAATTTTAGCGGCTTTTAAGTTTAAGTTTAGGAGTCACTGTTTTTGTGTTAATTATTTGCAGCTCAAACTGAAAATGAAAATCAAGCCGCAGATTCAGCTCGAAGCTCCTTCTCTCAAGCACTAAAAGGTAAATACTGACATTCGCTCGAATGATGGTCATAGTGACCAATGACTATACTTTGTCTTGACTTTTACGGCCCGATGAACATGTCATTATGCTCTCTTGGGGTCTAACCTGTCTAGTTTCTCAAATCAGAATGTCAAAATCGGAAGTCCAGATCTGAGGCCATATTAAATAAATCTGAGAGGAGAAGACCTGCTTCACTAGATCTGAACAATCATGTGATTAATATTACGAGTTCTTCTCCACGGTTCGGAGTCAAGATGAAAAGCTCCGTTTCAGCCCAGCGGACCAGTACATTTCCTAGCCCCGGAACACCAAATTATCGTCCCACAAGCATTGGTGTTCAGAAAGGTTGGAGTTCAGAACGCGTGCCTACGCATTCAAATGCTAACCGGAGGCACGTTGGTGGTACTGCATTGTTGCCATACAATCATAATGGAAGGACTTTGCCTTCCAAATGGGAAGATGCTGAGAGGTGGATCTTCAGTCCAATTTCTGGGGACGGTGCTTTGAGGCAATCTTTTCAACAACCACAAAGACGGCCCAAGTCAAAAAGTGGTCCCCTTGGCCCTCCTGGGACAGCTTACTACTCCATGTATTCTCCTGCCTTGCCCATGTTTGAAAGAGGGAATGTTGGGAATTTAATGGATGGATCGCCTTTTTCAGCAGGAGTGATTGCAGCAGATAGTTTGTCTAAATGCAGCGATGGTCATGGAGGATGTGGAAACTTCCCTTTATTGATCGAGCCATGCATGGCAAGGTCTGTTAGCATTCATGGGTGCTCTGAGCTGCTGAATCAATTGTCGTTGCAGGGCTCACATGGTACAGATTCACTCTCTTTGTGCTTCCTTGAATCCACCTTCATCGTTGTATGCGGTTACTTTGTTCTTTGCGTTTGTCTTTTTTCTTTTGTATATATCAGCCATATATACTTGTTGAAGTGTGTATGCTATGAGACTCGTAAATGGTAATGGACCATTCATATTTGACGAGGAAGAATCGAACCTAATTATTTAATTGTCCAGATTATAACTTTTAGGTTAAAGCTGACTGGCAATCTCATAACCTCAATATATGGAGTACTACAACCAATCCAGATAGATCTATTTGTTAAAACATATTATAAGGTCAGATTTGACATTGAATTTTGATAGTTGCATATAATTTTTCATTTTCCGTTTTTGATTAGAAAAAATAGTTTTTTATCATCTGAAGCAAAAATTGAAATGAAATCACAAGTCAAGTCGCAAGGGGTTGATTGAATGGGCATCATCGTAGTAACCAAAATCGTGTTTCAATGATCGGTAATATGATGTTCTCAAATGGTAATTTGCAAGAGTGGAAAGTTTCAACTTTGATTAGTATATCCTCTTATGCATCTATTTGGGTGTTGGGGAGTAGGACTTATTATCTTTGCCGCCAACGTCTCATGCCAGTGATCTTATTGCATGGATCTTTATGTTGATCTGATGCATCCATTTACTTTCTACCTGAAGGGAAGGGAAAATATCCTTTCGCAAATCTGTTTATATGGATCTTTATGTTGATCTGATGCTCGGATTTTCTTTATTAAGCCTAGATTTGTATGACCTCATTATAACCCCAGTTAATTTTGCAGTTCACAATTATTTACATGAAAATTGCTTACTTTAATTGATCCGGTATCATGGCTAATCTTTAAAATCTATCTGTTGCTGCAAATCCATGCAGTTTCCATTAATTTTCTTATTTAAGCTCATTAGTTTTCATGTGTATATTTGATCCTTATTTGGCAACTTTGTTTTTCCCATTTAGATGCTGCCTTAACTTTATGAGAATTTCTCAGTATATTTGTTATTTTGGGGTTCTGGTTGTTGCTTGTACCACTTCTCTAGCAAGTTGAATAAATTGATGGCATCATGGATGCAGGTAACGACATATCTCGGGATGTTTCAAGAAGGGATATGGCAACACAGATGAGCCCTGAGGGTAGTCCTTACTCATCTCCTCAGGGGAGGCTAGCTGGCTCTATGTCAACTTCGATAGTACCCATGGGTGAGTTGCAGGGTATCCATTCCTCTAAATCAGAAGTCAGAGACGTACAGGTTGATGATCAGGTTACTGTAACAAGATGGTCCAAGAAAGCTAGAGCTCAAATTCCAGGTAGAGGTTCTGAACTTGTGGATGATTGGAAAAGAAAAGCTATGGAAGTTCGATCGGCTAGTTGGGAACTCTCAGAGACAACAAAGAGTCTTTCAAAGTATGTTCACTATAAAAATTGTCGCCGATTTTGTCAATTAATATGCCAATCTCTATGTATCAAGGTTATCCTTATCTTCCTACTGCCAATGGTCGTTCCACAACCATCAAACTTTTATCAAGTTGCTACAATTTATGCAGTATAAACTTAGTTGCCTGCTGAGTTATGAAATGATATCTTCTGTTGTCGTATTTATCATTTTAATGGATATATTGCAGGGTTAAAAGGGAGGAAGCTAAAATTACTGCATGGGAAAATTTGCAGAAAGCAAAAGCAGAGGCTGCAATACGGAAGCTAGAGGTTTGTCTCATGCTTACACATCTGTCCCTATGTTAAGCATATAACAATCTCATTTGCGGTTCATAATTTAGAATTTTTTTTGAGTTACTGCTCTTGTTCATAATTTCCTTTCTTTTCTTAATGATGCTATGATCCGAATGAACTTACATTATAGTCTATAGATCATTGGGATTAGCTTTTACTCCAGATCACATTTTTGTTGGGCTATGGATGATGTTAACTTGATCATTAACCAGTGAATAAATTTGTGTATTTGTCATTCTATATATGACCCATAAATATAGAGTAAAGAGCAGCTCTTATGTTTCCCCACAGTGCCCTAGCTCGTGATGCATCCTTACAGAATCAAAATACTTGAGTTATAAAAACGAAAACTGAAATAAAAGAACATTGGAGACACAAACTACTAGAAAAGGCAGCCCATAATAACGAGAAAGAAACCTAAGAATTTACTCCTTTGCTGCTGACTTGAAGTATGTGGTTCAGATGAAACTGGAGAAGAGGAGATCATCCTCCATGGATAAAATCATGAACAAACTTCGATCAGCCCAGAAGAAGGCACAGGAAATGAGAGGATCAGTGTTGGCAGACCAGTCTCCTCGAGTTGCTAGAAGTTCTTATAAGGCCATATCTCTGCGGAGGACTCGCCAGATAGGTTCTTTGAGCGGCTGCTTTACTTGCCATGCATTTTAAATCCCACCGTTGCTCAGTATCAGCCATAATAATCAGGTAATACTATATCCAACTGTGATGTCTCTATCTTCACTATGATTGCTATGATTGAACGCGCTCATTATGATTTCTCGCAATTCAGCAGCATTTTTAAGCATTTATGTGTTTCAAGTGTCATAGTAGTTTCCATCAAAAGCGACACAATGCCACTGTGCTCCTCCCTGGGACATTTTGTCAAACACATCGTCTTTTGGACCTGCGTCTTATTTATCAGTTTAGTTTTGCAAGCCTTTAGACTTCTCACTTTACACCTTTTTGTTTCTTCCCTTCCTTTTTCTTTTTGTATGCTTGCTAATGTTAAGCACTGTAATTTCTCTCTCTAGAAAAAAATTTCAGGAGTGAAAACATTTGGATAGTGTATTTCCTCAAATTAGAAAGATCAGTTGTAGGTTGACAAAAGCTATGACAAGATTCTAACTCCTTTAATCTATATTTCAACTCTAATGCAAAATTGATTCATCTCTGCCCAGGCATAAATAGAATGAGAATGGAGTACCTAAGGGCACATGAAGATGTTTTTAATAGCATGGTGCAATTGCTATTTTGACGTTCAAAATTGGTCAGCTAAATTTTTGTAGCAGCATCAAGCGTGGATGCATCATCCATAGAGATTCCAAATGACATGCAGTTCCCTAGATCCAGGTTACAACATTCTTAGGAATTCTAGCAGTTGTAATGAATTGACCAATAATGTTTGTCAGTGCATGTTTGTATATGTACCTTTAGTTGTATGAGATACTATGATTTTGAAGCATGAGACTTTTGTGGGAAATATGAGATCAGATGTCCAAGCACATTCTTGCACAATAGTTTCAGTATTGACAAGAGTTTCTAATTTCAGTGCTTAAGATGCAAACCATTTTAGAGTTCTTCAGTTGTGAAATCATTTTCATTTGTGACATGGAGTATAGGACAAGTCATCTGTGGTTAGTGATACCGTGGGAGATTTTCTTTTAAGGATGGAGGGGACGTAGACATTACCCCAACCGTCATTGACTGCCTTGACTTAGCTTTAGCTCATGTAACTTTCAGCATTGCTATCAGATCCTCCGAAAACAGAGTAAAAATACTGATGCAATGAGCAGAGATAAACAATGTTTGTGTATCTAGCTTCGGTTCTGTAAGATTTGGAGTGGTACTGGTGAGGGTCTTTATCTTGACCATATATGTAAAAATCTCGAGATACTAGGACGAAATCCATCAGATGTTCGAGCACTTTCTTACAACATTTCCTCCTGTCCACAAAGATAGTTTGACTTTTCTTTTTTATTTGTCCGGTGGCGAGTATGTTATAAAAACTGTAAAATCTATTATATAATTTAGAAATGATATAAAATATTTGAGATGTACGAAGGAAATATCTTTTGGGAGTGAGCAAGTATAATTTCATTCCGGTAGAGTTGCCTAAGTGCCTGCTTGAGATGCAAACCGAAGAGGACCGTCTAAATAACCGCAAATTTTATTAATGCATGGATCAATCTGGGCAATCTCAAGAGTGAATGAATGAATGGTGGTCATTGGTCAAGAGTGAAGTCCACATCCATTTAGTTAGAGCTGCTTCTGTGATGGAATGAAAGGTCAGAGCCCAAACGGGTTAGATTGACGTAATCCTCAGGAGCGTGAGCAGATAATCCTGGGATCAACAATCCAACTGTCCTAAACAGCATAAGGAGCCATCCTTCCTTTTAATCCCCTGCATGGCCAGTTCCCACACTGCATTCAAGTTTTCGGGTATAAGTATTTCTTGTTTGGTTCCTCCTCCAGAACCTGTGGAATAATTCATTCAAAAACAACCACCACTTCTAAGTCAGACATGGCCATGAGAGAGAGAGAGAGAGAGAGAGAGAGAGAGAGAGAGAGAGAGAGAGAGAGAGAGAGAGAGAGAGAGAGAGA
>JAOTQG010129654.1:10061-20388 GCA_025631175.1 Iris virginica
AGTAGAGGAGTACGATAATTAAGAATTCTTGGTGAATCCTCTTCGTCACTGCTGTCAGAACTGCTTGAATCTGCGTTAGTATGAGCAGCAACTTTCTTCTTTGATGTTTCACTACTTTGTTTATCCTTTTCCCCCTAAGTAAACAAAGCGCCAGCATGCTTAGTATAGTGAAAAGACTGAATCGAGGTAAAGAAAGACCAAATCTATCATTAAAAAGGACAGCAAATCGTGTTGCAGAAAAACTGTCACTAAAATGGTGTGGGGAAACAATGGTATTTTGGGACACAGGCTGACTTGAATTGTGTTGCATTTCCAGCCAGTTTCTTTCTCTGGGTACAACCAACTTTCCAAATTACCATTGCTAACCAGAACTCTGTTTTAAAATCTGTCATCTTTCTTATAATCCTCCGAGAAAGAAGAAATTAGTGCGGTTGGGGACAAACTTACTGCACAAGGAATTGTTCTTGACTCGCGAAATTACAGCAGTAAGAAATATAGAGGAAAGTTGAGAACTAAAAACTTGTGGTTATTTGTATTGTTCGCACATTGATGAGTTTAGATTATATGAATGCATAGTATCCACCTGAAATACTTTGCCAAGAAGCTTAAGAGCTAGCGCACGTGCTTTAAGTTCTTCCTTCCTAACATTGTTTTCTTGGAGAACCTGCATACAAGTCGAGGTAGTTTACGAATGAATCGTTTGATCTTATAAATATTGGTATATCGATAATATATCTGCTTTACAGATAGAGTCTCACTGTCACATTCTGGCCTCAAAACATTAAACTGACAGAAGCTATCAAATAAAATCCATTCATGGAGGAAAGCCAAAGCACATAAAGATGACATAAAGAAAATATATATTACCATTTGGCAGACATGTAAAAGTGTTACTTCAATGTCCACTACATTCAGCTTCCATAACGAGTTCGTGAGCGTGTCTTTGTTCAACCTTAGATGCGATTCAACATCATTCTCGGGACCACTGCCATCCATTTTAAACTGGCGACGCACATCTTCTTGAAGCTGCAGCAACTGGAAAGCACCTGCAATCATTATCGCTTTCTAAATAATTAGACAGCATATATAAGGATTTATTTAGAAACAGAATATCTCCATCTCTTTTCTGGTTTCAATATGCTTCTTACTTTCTCACTCTTTGATTCCCCAGTATGTCTCTTCTAACCTACTTATATTTTTCTTCCAATAGTTACAATATTAAGAAAAACTGCAAGTCCAAATGGATTCCATTGTACCTTTTGCTGCAGTAATCTGTGACTTCCAAAAATGTCCTTTGGTTCGAACCCACTCAGCCATGAATGGCACTCCAAGATAGAGAGCCTTCTTTCCAAGTTCTTGTGCAGCTTGTCTTGCATATATATAGCCAATAGTGTGTAAAGTGTTTGCCCCGAAAGCTGAAAGTTTAACAGCTTAGAAGTTCTTCCAAAACAAAAACTTTCTGAAAAGTTGGCTAAACTGGCTTACAGGACGTCGTAAGTCACTCCATAGCACAACAAAATGGAGCAAATGTGATGTACAAAAATAGATGCTTCTTTTTATGTCAGAACATAAAAAGAACAAAGAAAAGTAGAGAAAAAGAGTCGTCGCACTACTCTTGTTCTATTTTCTTAAAAATGAGAAGAAGAAAATTCTTTAAAATAAACCCCATTTACAGAAAATCATGTTAATCCTTGAAAGACTTTGAGTGGAATGGAGGTAGTAATATGTTTCTAACTGAACAATGAAATAAGGGTGAAACCAGATCATCTTTTTCATCACAATCATCCTGCTTCAATTTTATTGCAGAAATACACACACACACACACACAGATGAAATAAGGACGAAGATTCAAATTGGAATTCTTGTAAGTCAGACACACATTGAAACTTAGAAGTTTTTGTTGCATGACTGACCTGCACGCGAAAGCCTTTCGGCTTCATTTTCAGCATGATGTAAGAATCCTTCTTTATCCCCTCTAACATACTGATGAAGAATATTTTTCAGTTTTCTAGCCAGCTTCTCTTCTCTTTCTCTTTGGACAGCCTTCATTGGGAGGTTTGAAAAGTACAAAACAGATCAGATTGCATGAACTATATGTATCATTCAAATGTCCTCCCTACACCTAAGGATCATCTTTTCTTTTTATTTCTATTTGCAACATTTATGAACACGTATGCAGTAAACTCTTGTTAAGCTGTTATCAATATCGATCATTAGGGTTCTAAAATGTTTATAATTGACTATCATTGTTCTAATGTACTCCAAATAATAACACTCAGCCAAAGTGGGTGCTAGATAACTGAGGTTCATCAAGTCACTAATTCAGAACAAACTTCAGTCAACCAACCGACTACTTTCATGCGACTCAGTGAACAAGAAAACCCACCCAAACTACTTCATTCTAAAAGGAAATGCATAATCTAAAGAGTTCCTAGACATACTTGCCTTTAACCTTTCCTGCAGTATTTCAGGGTCACCATTTTCACCGACTAACTCAGAGGAAGCCATTGATGCTACAGCTAGATGTCCAATGTAGTCTTCGAAAAGTTCACTTCCAAATAGAAGGGCAAACACTGCAGTGGGATCAACCATGGTTTCCCTGCAAATTAAGACACAAGTCGTGAGAACCAAATAGGAAAAGTTAAACCTGAATGCAACTGAATCCCTAGCAATGGTTACCTAGATACAGAGTGCTTCCCATTTTGATCATATGCATCCCTCTGCATTGGATCACTCAAGACCTGATAAGCTTCCCCTAATACCTGATAACAATAAGGTATCCTATTTGAGCATGGTTTCACTGATTCACGAAGGAAGATACTTTTAAACGATCTGAATTTGATTCTTTCTAAAACATAAGGAGAAGGCCTTTAGATCTGGAGGACTTGCCTGAAATCTCTCGGCAGCCTGAGGGTCATTCGGATTCTTATCAGGATGAACTTGCCTTGCCTGTAGAGATTAACTAATGCTTTCAGTATCACTCTCTGCAATGATCGCAAGATTCAAGATCTTGCGCATATTCTTGTACCAAAGAACAAAAATCCTGTTAACTAGCTTATGACGTATGAAAAGAGATCTCCCATATAATGCAGATTAAATCCTACTTTCTTTTGCATCCTATATAGCCAAAAAGTTGTGTCTTGTGTGTGTGTGTGTGTGTGTGTGTGTGTGTGTGTGTGTGTGTGCAAATATTACAAAGTATGCACTAAATCAATCTCACAAAGACGTGCGAATGGATGTTTAGGTTACCTAAATTAATCAGCCCTATTCAATTCATATGATGATATACACAGCATATTGCAAACAACATTAAAGGCATTTTTTTGATGCATAATGTGTGTTATAGTAGTGCAGAAGCAAAATTTTAGGCCCTTTCGATGTGCTAGCTTACCTGTTACAAAATTCAAGTACAGTGATTTTCCTCAAACATAGAATATGGTGAAACACGAAGTTATATTTTCCTCAAAACTCTGCCATGCCAATCCAGTACTTGGATGAAACTTACGGTTTACCATACAAATCTAACTCTTAACGAGTGGAAAAAAAAAAACGTCGTCGTAGTGTGCTAAATCACCATTCAAATTTGTATTTAGCTATATAACACATGCATTCTATATCTAGCTGTGCATTGAAGCAAAAATGTTGCAATCCAACAGGGATAGTAAAATGAAAGACCTTGAGATAGTAAGCCTTGCGAATTTCGTCCAATGAAGCCGAAGGGATAACACCCAAGATATCATAATACTCGGTTTCTTTCACCATTTCTTTTTTCTTCTGGTAAAGCCTTCTGATCCCAGGTTTCCGGGCTGATCAAACGATCAAAAGGAATAATCAACACACAGAGAGAGAGAGAGAGAGAGAGAGAGAGAGAGAGAGGAAAAAGTTGGAATGGAGGGGGAGATAGTGGGAGAGAAAGTGGGTATGTAGAGAGGGGATAGTGAGTGCTACAACCCCACGGCCACGAGACTGATGAGGCATCTTTTGGCTTTCCAGTTCCTAAAGAGTGTATAAAGAAATGGTTTGTGAAGAGAACTTTTTCGCGGGAGATAGATTAAAACAGTAATTTTTAGCCGTTAGTTTGTGGTGCTGATGAGTATGTATTAGAGCTACTTTTTGAATTAAAATTTGCCTAACTACTTTTTGAATTGCCTTTTTTCTGATAATGGATGGGGGCATTAGGAGGAGTGTGGAAAATAAGCCATACTTAGGTCTTGGTCATTTCATTTTAGAGCCCCGTTACTTTTTTTTCCTGATCCAAACACTAATGAAAAGAAAACCCACTTTTTTTCCTAAAAGATTTTGGCCCACTTCTTCCTAATAGTCTTTGCAATGGAGCCTTTCCTTCAAAGTACATGTGTAGCAAACTGCCACAAATTCTGGATTCAAATAGTTTACTCATTTGTTCCAAGAAATATCCACATTTATTTTGGGATGAATGGATCCAATTTTTGGAACTATTTTTACCGCGGAAGGAAAAAATACAAGGATTCAAGTATCGCCCGTATATCAGGTGGAGTTACGTACTCGTGGCAATTAATCTCTGATTTCCATGGATTGTGATATCACCATCAGTTTTGATCTTGCTGCTCACGTTGGTAGCAGCAGTACTGTGATTAGCTTTGCCATCTTTAGTAGTTTGTTATTGAGTTTGGGGTGTTTTGTTGTAGCGGTAGGTTTCAGGGTGTAGCAAATGTTAGAGCGAGAGTACGTATACCATAATACCAGCACGGGCCATGGACAATCAATGAGACAGATGATGGCGACAGCATGGAACAAGCACGAGTTTTTTCCGCACAAATTTTGCAACTAGCCTTCAACAGTTGGCTCATTACTCCATTCCTAACTCTATATGGATGAGAATAGTCTTTAAAGAGGGGACATGACATTGGATCATCAAACAGAATACTACGCACAGACTGCTGACTTGTCTGGTCTTCCTTGCATGTACAACATTGTTACAAAACCAATATTAACTGCCCTGACGCTTAACCAATACATTAACAACTCAATGCCACAGTGACCAAGTGCTGCACAGACAAGATTTTTGACTTGAGCACTCGTCCATTTTCAAAAAGAAAAAAATATACAAGGAAGCAAGAATAGTATTAATCACGGACTGCATACAACCATCATCTTGAAGATTAAGTTGGTCAGACTAGTTAAACATGAGCCAAAAAAAAGTGGCCAACATGAGCGATTAACACGTATCTTTCTATAAAGTGGCTTAGATCCTCCTTTAGTGGACCTCTAAATTATGGGAGACCGGAGGCAGTTGTGGTAATGTATAGCTTGTTAGATTTTTACAACAACGATCACTGATGAGGGATGAAACGACCCTATTCTGTAGTCTCAAGGGCTCTCAAATCGGACAACCACACACGTTATGTTGTCTGAGCTGCCTCTTGCATAGGCCTCTTGTACAAGTTTTCTAGAAGCAGCTTCTGCATCTGCTATATCCTGCACAATAGCCACTGCATCCTGAATGAAAGATAAAGGCCAGTTAGATGGTTGATTTCATGAGAAGAGAAATTACTATGATAGATAGATATTGAAGAAGAATTTCAAAGCTCTCTTTTCCTACAGCACTCAGAAATGTCAAGTTTACAATATTTTGATGGCTAGATACCTTGTTCGACAAGACATTCCAAAGTCCATCACTTGCAATGATTATAAAATCCACACCAGCAAGATCTTCTTCCTATGAATCAGAAAAGCAGTACCCATGGTAAACAACTGCTTAGTAATAAGAACATCAGGGTGAAGCTCTAGACAAGATCATCCCCTTCTTTTCAAAATTCAAATTAATAAGTATAACAGTATCACATGTGAGCTTTTCAGTTAAGTGCGTGGGATCAAAGTAAGAGCAATAGTGGTTGGACATTTGTCAATTTTAGAAACCTTGAAGATATCATGGAGGTCACAGTTTATGTTAACCAGAAAAAGGATGAGTTAAGACCAATTTGCACCACACAAGAGATATTAGTAGATGTTAGAATTTTGAAAACAATGAGCATTTCAAATTTCAGGGGAATTTGCACCATTTGCACCCCTTTTCTGATATATGAACTGGAACAGCAAGTTACGCTGAGGGAGATAAGATTTATATAAACTGCACATGCTAGGAAACCAGATTAAAAAGTTGAGGCACGCTACCTGAATTTCAGGTTCAGCTACAACATATGGCTTGAGCAGTTTGTCTCCAAATGCGCGAGAAACAGCAAGAACCCCGCCAACTCGCCATGTTCCTGAAGTGCTTAAGAGTTAGTACCGTTCTTACATTCACCTTATCTATTTATTATTTTTGACAAAGTTCAGCAGTTCGTCAACTACATGGATATAGGTACAGGTCCTTAAATATTTATTACTATATAATACTCCATTTCTGTTATAATGATGAAAGCTTAGAATATAGATCAACCAAGTTGACCATCTTTGTCTAGGATGCTTGTATTGGTACTCATGTTTTGCTGCATTTGCTTACCCTAGTAGACATCCTTAATTTTCAATAATTCAATACTATATAAATCTCTTCTTGTTTAATTGATTTATAAGATCCACCTAACCATTTACCAAGGCTCTCTCTGACCCCCCAGCAGAGTAGGAAACCAGAACTCTTGTCTCTGCACTCACCAGCCAACTTATTCATTTTAGTTCAATTATTTAGGCACAATTTAGTTTAATTAAATGCATAATATAGAAAATAAGAGAAACATCAATAAATTGTTAAAAAAAACTTTATTCCTTCGGTTCCAAAATAATTTTCATTATTTTTTTTAGATGTTCCAAACTAAGTATTCACATTTTTTTAAAAACAAAAAGAAAGAGTTTAAATCACAAGTTTTTTTCAACCCACAACTAATTCATTTTTTTATCTTCACATTTGTTAAGTCAACTACTTTACTAAATTTTTGTGCAATTCAAACTATGACATTCATTTTTAAACGAAAAAAATATTATTTTTCATGTCCATTATAAAAACTCAATTTCATGTCTAACAAGTTTTACTCCTTCCGTCTCAATTTATTTTTCCTCAATTTCATCGATATTAAGGATATATGTTAATATGTATATATCATTAGACTAAAATTATTTTAAAACGGAATAATAGTAAAAAGTAGAAGAATTTTACTGAAACAAAAGAATAATAATTTTCTACTAATTAGAGGCCTAATTTTAAAAATTAGCACAGGGCCTCCGAAATCATAGGAACGGCCCTGCCTTATTCCCCTAGAGGCCTCAGAATTGTTGCCATCCAGATGCCTAAGCCTAATCTTTGTCATATCCCTTGCTATGAACCATCACCAACACAGCCCCTTCCCAGAACCTAGCTTGGTGCCGCCTCCCCCCTCACCATTGTTAAGTCTCCTTTGTCATTGTTAAAATATGTCGAGATGGTTGACAGCTTACGGGATAATACAGATGAAAACACATGTGGTGTCCAAAATCCAAGAACTGTCATTATCCTGGAAGAGACTTTCAAACTGAGTCGCCTTCATCTAAAGCGCAAAAAAAAACGACCATACTCGTGGGTGGAGAGTGAAGAAGTAGGTGATAACAGATCTGCATTGCTACTTGCTAGGCCCCTCTTAAACAACTTGAGCATTAAGATGAGTTGGCAAATTAACAGATAGGACTATAAAAGTATGGTGGAAAGAAGATAAAAATATTCTGCAAGAAGAGGATACATAGAGCAAGTCCAACCCAAATGTCTTTCCAAAATCAAACGCAGGAGGTATCCTTACAAGAGAATCTCACTTGGTAGAGCAAGCCGTATTTCCTAAGAATAACTCCCTGGCTCACATAAGCCGTAACATCCCCTGTTCCAGGGCATATGGAAATTGCTCCATAAGCCCATGGAAAATGGAGTGGGATTTTGATAGGAACCATTACAGCCATTTATCTGCAATGAAATGTTTTCAAAATGAAGATGCAATTCCTATACCGTCGTCTTCTTTGGGTATATAGTATTGCAACCTACTAATGATTCCATTTTTCCTCATTAATATATTCTCATAGAAAATCACCCGTAATCTTCTTCAGCCTCTTGCAACAAGTAGGACAATGACTACCGCAGAAAATTTGCAGCCCCAGAACTGAAAGTGCATTCTTGAAAAATTAATCTAAGGCCAAATCCCAAATATCTAAAACAATGCCAATATTCTTGGACCTCCATAAACACTCAAGAGACAAACAGAATGACACCTTTTTATCATCAGCTAATTCGTGATAGGGCATGATCAACTCCACTCTCTTACAGTCACCGAGTACTTAAAAGGACGTTTTCTCCATAAAGATCAATCTACTCAAGGCAATAGCATAAGCAAATTAGGAGATGAAAAAGTGTCCCTCCCTCCCAGGAACATCAAGAACTAAACTCCCTTGCAATAAGAATAATCAACAGAGGAAAAGATAAAAGAAAACAACAAAAGTTCAATTCACCACCTTGGATCAAATTCAATTCACCACCTTGGATCAAAACTTTGCAAAGTGAGTGAATTACAAAGAGACCAAAATCTCCACGAATATTTACATCAGACATGATGAATCCGAAATTTATAGTATAAAAGAGAGCGGTTGATGTGACACTACGCATTCTCCTCCCCATTATTTTTTTTATTTTTTGAATTCTTTCCACATTTCACCCAATTCTTTCTATATTTCCTCAATTTTTTAAACATTTCTCCCCCCCCCCTCACTATTTTTTTAATTTTTGAATTCTTTCCACATTTCATCCAATTCTTTTCATATTTCCCCAATTTTTCAGATAACACATTTAATTATAAAAAAAATGCACCCCATGTGCCCACGTGCATGGGTATATCTACTACCATGATAAAAAGTTCATACTGGTGCCCTAGCTAAATCTGACTTCATCAATTCCAATTAGATAACTTCATATAAGAAAGTATAGAACAAGCATGTGTGATCGAAATAACTAGAGAGAAAATACCAGCCCAAATGATGAAACCCCCAGCCTGTTCAATCCGCTCACGTTCATCAGATCTATCAGGTTTGTGATCGACAGACAGTGGGAAAGCTGCAAAACACAGGACATCAAGACATAGATCAAACTGTTGGAGAAAACTATTGACGGGCAGATCTATGACTTCTCACAAAGGGAGCAATATATATAACTAGAAATTTGGCACACTTTTACATTGATTAACTAATATGTAGTGGAAAAAGTGGGACGTTATAAATTATCAGGAATAGTTACTTCTTGAACACGTCACTTGTCAGTAATTAATTACAACTCACAATATCGGCAATTTAGATAAACTGAAGAGGGGCTTCATTTTGGGCACTCAGTTTCCTTTTCAACCCTTGTATGTTAACAGTGTGTAAAAGCAATGCTAGAGCCACCAATGAAGATTACCAAAAAGGTACAAAAAGCTTTATTGGCACATAACCATTGGAGAAAATGTTTTTAGCGATAGGGTCCACTAAAATTCTAGTCAAATCAAATTAAGCCTTTGGTCAACTTCTTTGGTAGTCAGTGTATATATTAGGGACACTTATATAATTTAGTTAATAAGTTGTGATTTATTGTTAACCCTTGTATCAGCAATATATATACTTAATACAATGATGAGCCTAGGTAAGGACTCTTTCCTAATCTTGCATGGTATCGAGCTAGGTATTCTCTAAACCCTAAAATCTTTTTTTTCTCTCCTCCTAGCCGCCGGCAAGCCATAGGCTGTGCCTCCTGCTCCTCGCTTCCGCTACTGCTTCATCTCCGCGTCTTCCTCCCCCTCTCGTCATGGCCGGCAACGCTGCACTCAAGGAGAGTTCTTCCTCTTTCACCAAAGACATGTTGCATCCGGTATTCACGGATCAATCAAAAGGTTCGATTCACCCTTGACAATGAAAAGGTACAATACGATCATTGCATTACCTTCTTTCGTCTTGCTACTGATTCCTATCATTTCTCGGATCACCTTGATGCCCCCACGGCTGCCACTCCTGCAGCCCATCGTGTGGGTTGCAGTTGATCAGGTTGTTCTTTCATGGATCTATGGGACGATATCGGATGACTTGGCTCTTGCTATTGTGAAACCCAAACAATATGCTCGTGATGAAGCATAGGTTAAATTAGAAAATCTTTTCTGTGATAATGCTAGGTCTCGTGCTGCTGATCTTGATGTTCAATTTGTCTCTGCGTCTTGAGAATTGTGCGTCTCTCGATGACTATTGCAACTGCTTGAAGACTCTCGCCGAAAAGCTTGGCAATGTCGGATTCATAGTTTCTGATGAACGATTGGTCTTGCAGCTCACCAATGGTTTACCAAGTGCCTCCAATACCATCGCCACTATCATCCGACAACA
>JAOTQG010129765.1:0-20387 GCA_025631175.1 Iris virginica
CAATCTGGAAGGATAGAGGAAGAGGATGGAGGAGATCGGTGTGTGTGGAGGGGAGGGGGCAGGGAAGAAGAAGAAAGAGAAGTTTGGTTTTAGGTTAAGTAATTTTACTATTTTGCCCTCATAATAATGTCATATCACATTTTTTTATCCAATCAACATATTAAATTGGGTTAAATTGGGTGTAATGGTATAATTGAAAAAATTAAAATAGTTAAAGCAAAATTTAGGTCAGTGAAACATTGGCACCTGAGTCAAACGCCAATGGCATAATGGGGTATTATGCCTCAATTTTAGTACACTTTTTATTGTGAAGTTATAAAATTGTTACTGATACTTACCTTAATACTTAACACAGATTAAAAATTTCATAATCGAAAAGACTACATATATGTTAAATAATTATTATATTGACTATTCAAAAATATTCATTTAGCGAGCGGAGGGGGTAGTATAATTTATCATTTTCTTCTATCTTGACTACCCAATTAACTCGGGGGGCAAATATTCTAAATATATTTCTTTCAACTTCTTTTTACTACTTTTTTTTTTTATTCTTTCAAATTTCTCTTTCTCGTGCAGTCTGCAGAGCAACCCCAAGGGCCCAACCTGCTAAAAATTTCAGCAAACTATTCTTAAACTCTATTTCAGATTCCTCATGTCCTCTACAACCTCATTCCATATAGTATAGTTACAAATTATTGCAGGAATACATAAATGGTACGTGTAAATAATTTCTGAGAAACTCAGACCACTATTCTCCTACACAAACTTAAAGAACAAGCAGAAAATGGTGGAAACAGAATAGTGTTCAGCGAACTATTTATTCTCTTTCTTTTCGCTCAATGCTGATTGAATTGGGTTTAACCGAATTCCATGTCTACATCAATCAGGTTCCTCCTAATCTCTTATACATCTATCGAACGGCAACAAATTTGTGTGAGATTCTGAATTTCTTTTAACCAATTTCACAAAAGAATGGTGAAAAAAAAGAAGTGGAAAGAGAAAGAGCCCTCATTCCTAACTTACAAATTTTAGAACTTAATCAGAATGTATTACTTGTTTTGGCTTGTCTTTGCTCGCTTCCAGACAATAACAGTGCCACCGAAATCAGACGTGGCCAACAAGTTCTCACCATAATTCCAAGCCATGGCTATAACTGGATATCCATGCCCCTGCAGTCATAAAGAAACGAGTCTGCGTATCATTTTGTAAATGAGTATTCAGTCTTCAGAACTTGGTAGCACAAAGCAAAAAATGACCTGTAGTTTGTTTACACATGGATGCTTTGGCCGAGTTAAGTCGTAGAAGTAGACATTTGCATCCTCACTACCAGCAACTTCAGACCAAACAATTCAATAAATTAGCACCACACAAACCACATACACACACAATAAAACATTATAAAGAATAAGGCATGTTTGTTTCATGGAAATTGAAGTGTGGGGCTTCTCATGTTTGCTGTTGTCAGGAGAATAGCGCTGTAAAATATTCATCCAGACAATAATCCATTGTCCTAAGCTATTCTCATCAGTTTAGTACACTAAACTTGACTTGCAACAATAATTTTTGAACCAATTTTAATGTAAGCCACAAATAGTCATCTAGAGTATGCAAATACCACAAAATATATCATGCAATAACATAAGACTACGAACCAATGTATTCTCCTTTTTCAAGGGATAGCAGAGGGCAAAAAGATGCACGGATACTGTGAAGGCGTGGAGCCAGTTTTAGAGAGCAACGAAGAGTCAAATAACCTTGAATTTCCAGCGAAACACTGCAACAACCAGAATGGCAACTGTTATCCGGGAAAAAAGAAACCACCAAAATGCCAACTTTGTGTGACTACTTCAAATATGAGTGGACCAAATAGTTAAAAGACCTAATGTCAAACCTGAAGAAAGACAAACTTCCATCGCGAGCAAGTGCAAGTAATACAGGGCCTCGTGCCAGCAAAGAAAAGATTCTGTACTGGACCGTTGTGACCGGAGATTTATGCTTGCTGCTATTCCGATTGCGGTGAGACCGTGACACGGCACCTGTATGGGAGTTCATTGTAACTGTGTATATACATCCCTGCATAATCAACCATTCGGAGAATTATAAGACATCTTTACTTTCTTATGTAAAAGACAGTTACAAGAACATTGTCAGTAGGGTCACCTGAGCATCCCCACAGAAAATAAGCTGTCCAGTGTGGTCATTATCCATAGCAGTAACCTCATTGTTAAAGTTTGTTTTGCTTATTATTCTCCCAGTACTAAAATTGAATACCTGAAATGGCATAGCATCTAGAACCTATGAGATGGAGAGAATACACCCAAAAGACAGATATGCACAAAGATGAAATACCACAGATGGCATAATAAAATCAGGCAAGCGTAAACATTGAGGTTACGAGCATCTTATTTTGCAATTTAAGGTCCAACACAAATTTAATTGAGCGGAGTCCAATCTTCCAAATTTTGTCTCGAAAAGGGTTCCATCAAAAGGTCTATCAGCCTTTTGCCTTTCAGTAAATTTGAGACTTCATTGCAAAGTGGGGGTAAATACTGGACCCTAAACGCACTTAGCCCTAAACAGGAATAAACTATAATCATTTGCATCATTAATAGAAGCACATGTACATGGGCTCTTTAAGAACTGGATAATGCCTATGTTCAAGAAAGGAGTCTAACTCCCTCCGCCCAAAATAATAGTCGCTAACTTCACAAGAGTTTTAAGAAAGTGCTTGACTCTATGTGCATTTCTTCTAAAATTCTCGACTACCCTTTAGTGGTGTCAAGACAATAGGAGTGGTTACTTTTCTGTCTGATAACTAATAAGGGCAGTAGACAATTGGTATTAACGTA
This sequence comes from Iris virginica, assembly GCA_025631175.1. NCBI lineage: Eukaryota > Viridiplantae > Streptophyta > Magnoliopsida > Asparagales > Iridaceae > Iris > Iris virginica. The sequence goes on from JAOTQG010129765.1 coordinate 2,853, forward strand.
CTTACTAAAAAGGAAGGGGACTATTGTTCCAGGACGTCCCAACATGGAATAGGGGACTATTACCTTGGGAAGGCGGAGTATTAGGTTCGGGCGAATACAGTGTTTATTCACGGGTAATCTTCATGCAATTTGAACAGAATATGTGAAAGGCTTCTCTAAGCAATTTGACAATTTACATTTACATTCCAAAGTCCTAGATAAAACCTTATCATCATAATACTTTCTCTAACTGAAATCGTAAAGCTTATATTTCATCACTTCAGGTCATAAAGGGGCATTCGGATAAAGCTGAATCACCAATCAGCACCTTGAATGATCCAAACTTAACCTTGTTGCAGTCATATCATCCCCACTGCTCATATCAATATAACAGGATCGTAGTGGTACAAACATCTTAACTTGAGATTAACTTGTTCTGTATGACATAATGAGCAAAATCAACATACCCTACTCTTTTACTAATACATGATCTTGGACTCAATTTTCCAAATTTAACGACTACAAACCTCGAAAAAGGTCACAAAGAGATCTGAGAAAAATGTTTTCATGCATATGTCATAGGCATCTAGTAAAAGGCATGCATAAGTGACCTTACCGTGATTTCTTTATTCTCATTGCCAACTGATAGAAAGTTATTATTCACCTGCAAAAAAAAGAGAGAAGATGAAAATTATCATCTACAAACAAAATTTACGAGGAACCACCACTGAGTCATTTGGTATGGATTTTTACACGAGCAAGCTAAAAGCAAAGAAAAACTCTGGACATGCAAAACAAAGTGACTAGAAACTATTCGATGTAAATGTTAAGATGCACTTACAGGGTGGAACCGTATACATAGTTGAGAGGAGACTCCGTAGATTACACGAATGCAAAGGCCTTGGGCTATATCCCACACTCTCACAGTTTTATCCATCGAGGATGATGCAATATACTGATTGTTCAATGAGAAGTCAAAATCTAAAAAAGGAGAATAAAACACAAGTTATAAACCTTCCAGTCCCTTTGCATCACCCTTAATAGTAATTCACTTCAAATTCATACAATACTTAGGACCAAGAATTCATATGCATTAAGTTTTGTGCATGCATGTATGGAGGAGCTTGCAATGGAAAAGAATAGATCATTAGTCTCAGTGTTTACTACTTCAAAAACTTGTCTGTTGCAAGAAAAAGGAATGTCTTAATCCGGAGAGTAGCCATATAACAAGACCAGACCTTCCACAGAACAGACACTCCAAGTATTGGAAATTAAGCGTGAATCTGTGCGATTTATCCATAATTACTTCTACTGGTACCCATATTTTGGCTAATGGACATCAAGACAACCCAGTAATGATTCATTAAATATTTCATATGTTTTTTAATTCATCTAACTAAAATGGGAAATTTTATTTCACAAGGACATTATACAACAGGATGGAAGTGGATAAAACATGTTTTACATAAATTATACTACTAGATGAAAAGTGAAACACTCTCTAAATCCAGTAAAACAAAAGGAAACAGATTCGAAAATCGATGAATAAGGCTTCCAAATAATTTGGCAAAGTGTTTCTTGTTGACGGTGTTTTAAGATGGAGAAGGAACATACAGCATCATTTTTCAGCTATACAAGGCTTGCGGAAAGCCAATATAACTTTAAAACCCATGAGTTTGGGACTTTAGTTTTGATCACATAATAACTAAATACTTGGCCAAAATTGGGCGTTAAACACTTGGTATATTAAATCAGCCAAAATTGGACGTTAAACACTTAATACATTAATCAGCCAAAATTGGAAGTTAAGCACTTAATACATTAAATCAGCCAAAATTGGGTGTTAAACACTTAATACATTAAATCAGGAACAACTTAAGAATAGACTAAAGAGACAATACCAGTTAATCCAACCTGTGACATCTTTCGAGTGCCCCTTCAACTGCTTCATAATTGAGGGTGGCTGGGTTGTAGTACAAACTGTTAAGGATCCATCTGACGCTCCATAGGCAAGTAGATCAGAATTCATGTGCCCAAACTTTATGACCGTAACTGTTAATGAGAGTTAAAGGTTCACTTCCACAACACATAAAACACAACCAATGGGCATAGGTAATGAAGAAAACAAAACTAGTGAAGATTGAACCAAAGATACCTACCCATATCTTTGCACTGGTCAAAAATGCAATGCATTCCTACAAAAGAATAAGCGGGTTCAGCCCTTCGACGTGGCCGTGGGTGATCGCTCTCACTTGCATTTGAGCTGAAACTTGTAGTGTGACTCAATGCTCGGCTCTCGCTGCGTACCTCCTGCTAAACATACAAGCAGAAGAATTGCACCATGACTAGATTGCAGAGATGTGATGTGGTCAGTTATAAAATCCTGCAGCTACCAGACTGACAGTTTTTATTCTAGATGCGGCACATGACCCTCAAATACTTGGCTCCTATTATGGGGAGAGGGAAAGATACTTCTGTCGCTATTCATGTAAAACTACTTCAGCACCTGTAGAGTAGTTACTCTAGCAGAAAATAGGTGTTGCACGCAACTAAACTCTTTCAGTCTCAAGTCTAGTCACAGAATGTGGATTAAAAAAACTGTCCATTGCCATTTCAGATTCAATTTGGCTAGCTATAGTTTAACCCATGAAAGTGCTTCTTGTAATAAAAAAATTGTGAAAACTGCATGTTATTGGCTCCTTCAATAAGCACCACCACATTTGGATGTAATAGACATATTGTATGTAGTTAAAATACATCATTATTAACTACGTAGCTTATATGAAATTATTATTGAAAAAGTATTGAAAAAGTGTAACTAGGGGAAAGATAAACATAACTGGAAGATAGGGTGCATACCCTGCTAGTACTCCAGCTGTCCACCTCAAGCATAAGGGAGAGTGGACCTGGAGACGACGTCCATCGACCACTGATGCATCAACAGTAAATTAAAATGATGTCAGAATCATATAGAATCAAATATTTACATAATATTCATTAAACCACGGTAACAGGTGTTTTCTACAAACACCAAAGCACCGCACAAGGGCAAGTCTTATAATGTCCCGGGGGGATGGTGCAAGTGGAGGATGAGCATTTGATGTTCAAAATATGTGTACATACATTGCAGTCACGTACATATATGTCCACGGGGTGTTAAAAACTGCTGTGTGGGGTGGGGAGTCATTAATGGCATTTAGCTCAAATGATACCAAAGCGACAGTCGTTGCATACATGATACATCACAAAATATTTAGATGTTCAAGCAAACCGTCAGCCTGTCTTCACTTGTGGATCGATGTAGCTTCAATTCTGACAAATAGCTTCCCATACAGCCCGCATTAAAGCTGTATAGAGGAAATATTATATACCTATCCAATGATAATTCTACTCTTCCTTACATGCACACTAGCACAGAGTAAATATTCTCCATTATTGTGCTTTTCTTTGTATTGGATAAACACAAGCGTATTCTCAATTTGGAAGTGAGATTATTTATAGAACAGTTTTTATGCTAATTCAATAAGGTAGTGATGATACAAGCTTCCAGCTAATAGGAATGAACTCTGCAACCTTTGTCCAGGGGTGCTCGGGTAGCTAGGTAAATGCAAACTTTCCCAATTATTCGGTCTGTTAATGAAATTACGGTAAGCCACATAGCCTTTTCCATTGCTTCTCCAATCCTACAAAACACAAACCAATGCACTGCATCATAACTTGAGGAAAGCATCAGCAAAGTTATCGAAACCAAATACTCAAGAGTAATAATGCTTGGCAAGAAAAATAAAAAACAAAGCTTCTCAATTTTGCAATTGAATATTATGTGCTCAACATCTGTAAAGGAATATACATGGAGATAACAAGTCATACAAATCTAATCCTGCAAGCTGCAACGAAGCGGATATATGCGTTGCATAGACTACATAATTCAAGTATTTTCAAATTTCTGACAGAAACATAAGAACCACGCACTCACTATTCTGAGCAAAGTACAATATTCGTGAGCATGTGCGAGCACATAGACAAAGTAATAATTGTTCCAGCATCGACGCCAATGTATAAGATGTAGATAACATATTCAAGAATTAACCTGAGCAGAGAAATTGAACATGGGAAACCTCATAATCTGTGTTTGTGTGGCAAATACACAATCAGAAAACACTAAAAAAAATTGCATATGAATTTCAGCATTTAATTGCTGGGAACCGAAACAAATAATGTACAGAAATAACACAATTCAAGTGCAGTACAAATTTCATCCTGCTATGAAGTGGTTATGTGGTTGCATAAACTGCACATTTTCAATTACTTCCTCTTGACTAACTTAAACCTGAAAATCTGAGTGAATGTGCAAGCACATATATGTCTACAAACTATATTATGTGCGACAACATGTCACATGTGTCTGAGCACAATTGAGTACACAAAGTAAGGTTTTCGAGTGTTTTGAGTATGCAAGTGTGATTGCATATATGCAAACTAATGCTGTTCTTGCATAGTGAACGTTCAGTTTTAGCACTGCCCACTGAATTCGAAAATGAAAATTCTCGCAATGTGTTTGTGCGCTGGCAAGTGTGTGCAATAGCGAAAAAATACATACAAACACGGAGGAATACCTTGCGGCGGAGTATACCGGACTGAGCCTTGCGAAAAAGGAGAAGGCGGCGGATTCCGACGTAATTAGGATCGGAGTCGGCGGGACACGGCTGCAGCATACAACTGAAGAATTCTGGATCCGACGTGAACTCAATATCACCTTCCTTCTTCTTCTTCTCCTCCTCCTTCTCTGGATCAGCATCAGACGAGCTTTTCTCGATCGTCTGCGCCGCCATTACTATGGAACTTCCGACGAGTAATCCTTCATCAGTGAATCGCTACAGATCTCCTCTTGTTATTTGTGCTTGAGCTTGAGATCGGCGATGGTAATTTGAGGATTTAGGTTTTTTTCTTTTTCTTTAGTTGATTTAGGGAACGGAAGCCGTGTCTGGAATTTTAAATGTAGAAGAAGGATTAATTGGATTGCAGATGGAACATGCGAACTCTTTTTTAGAGTTTGAAAATTGGCGAAGTCATGTGGTGGTGTCGTGTGGCCATCACTCTAATTAGTGTGTTTGCTGGATCACCGACCGGCTAGTGTTATTTTGGTGACAAACATATAGTAATTTATTACTAAAATTACTCAAAGTAGGCCTACCACACCAGAATATTTTCAAGGTTGTCCTTTACCAATTATATTCATTCAAAATGTATAATGTGTGTGTTTTTGTGAATCAATTTTACTAAAAATAAAAGTGGTTATATCAAGTGTGGTTATTCTGACCATCACATATGCATGTCACGTGATGGTTCAAGACCATCCGAAAGTTTGATTGAAGGTTGAGCGGATACATTTACCAAAGAGCTCTGGCTCAACCGATAACGCTGTCCTCCTCTATGTAAAGAGATTTGGTATTCGAGTTTCATGCATTATTGATAATCTTTAAATCCAACATATTAGTGTTGAGGTTGATGTTTTGTTTCTGGATATTGTAGAAAATTAAGAAGGCAGCACCAAGCAGCATAGTATTATTCACATCAATCGGCAACAACAAAATGTAAACGTAGAATTTCACAATGCTTAGTTCTTGAAAATACACACTACAGCAAGTGGCAATCAATAGACAATTTTAAGCCACTTGTGTGCACAATCAGTTTCAAACTAAAGGGAAGAAACAACCTATTCCTGAACAACATTCTTGAAAGCCTGTACTTGAACGCAAGTTTTGCTCATTATTCTCTGAATTATTTGCTTCTGCTGAGGAGGTTTGGGTAGTAGGAGATGAAATTGCCGTATTTGAGAGTCAGATTTGAAGACAGGTGTTACACATATTTATTCTCTTTTAACTGGATGTTTGTATGCCAGCCTGCGAAACAAAAAAGAAAAAGAAAAAAAAAGCAGTATCTCACAATGAATTGGAACTGGTTGAATCATCTAGTGGATGCCAAAACCGGTTGAAAAACCACAATGAATCAGCTTTCACGGCATATCCTTCCTGGTTCCGATGCCAACTATAGTAGGCATGGGTTCGGTTCTTGATATAAAAAGTTGCATGACCAAAACTAGCCTCGCGGAAAGCCGAGTACTTAGGCTGTGGCTCTGTCATGCTGGACCATTAAAGAAATTCTGAAGTTAGCCATCTACCTTGGAAAATATATGTAAGAACAGATCTCCCAAAGAAAAAATGTCAAAATCTTACTTGGTCGCTAAGCCCTCCAGATTTCCTCCATCACCAATGGTTATGTATACAGGGGCTGATTGATCTTTTATCGGAACACAAATTCCATTAACAATGTTATAAGCAATGTTTGATACACGTTCCTGTAACATAGTTATATTAGTTAACATCTGTTCAACTCAAATCAGCCTTACACCAACTGCTTGGGTCTGACATAAACATTCATAAAGAAGGAAACAGATGAAGGAGTTTCAATTTTCATTTTCTTTTCTCTAGTCCTGATATTCTTTTACGCATTGTAGTTAAATTTCTGTGAGGGAGGCACTTACTGATCGCTCGTAGGCGTGGACATGACCAGCAAACACAACATCAACTTTATACTTAATAAACCAAGGCTCATACATCACTCTCATGGTTTCCCCTTCCATATAGTGGTAGTTGTAGCTATTATACCATGGGGAATGCATTAGAACAATCAACCATGGTGTTTCACTTCTGTTGACCTTGGGAAACTCCTGTTCAAGCCATTTGAATTGAGGAGTATATTTGCCTAAGACAATAAAGAAGATGGTTAAGATCATGAAATTTTTAGAAAGTTTCATGTTCATTTCTGTTCAATGGGTATGATTAACGTGCAGTGAGATAACAAAATCCAAACTGACATGTTTCCCTTACCATACGCAGAATATGAAGACAGTACAATGATGTATGCTGAAGCTCTCTTGATTGAATACCATAAAGGAGAGGTACTATTTGATACTGTATATGGGGTACGATACCGGTGCGTGAATGGCTTGAAAGGTTTCTTTTCTCCCTGGAAGAAAATCACCACAACTTGTGTCACAAACTAAGCATAAGTTCGATTATTGCACAAATTGATATTTTGCACTTGTATATAATGAAATTTGCTCCCTGTGATGATACGACTAGGCAACTCATAAGCTACTAATTTAACCATTCATCATAGTATGTTCTAGCAAATATAGTTGACAAACCAAGTAAAAACCGACATGATGCTTACAATCTCAGGTACAAAATCGATCTCGTGATTTCCAGCGGTCCAAATCCATGGTTGATAGGCTGTACTTCTTTCAACGAACCTTCCCCAAGTATCCCATCTCCTGTTGTCGTGATTGGGATAGTTATCAGCATAAGAGAGGTCTCCCACGAACAACACAGTTTTCCCCATTGAAGGATTCATTTCATAATGGGTGAGTGTGATATTTGAATCAAAACTCTGACCAAGATCCCCTGCAATAAGATGCTAAAAATAATGTGAAAAAAAGATCTTTGCAATGAGAATACAATCTCTGGTATGTCCATTTCAAGAAAGAAAAGAAAAACAGTATACCTATGAGACCAAAAGTGTAAGGGACATCAGGTCCAACTTCAGGAGGAGTTGTAAACCAGAAAGTTCGCGAGCTGTTTCCGATACCAACCTCATAGTAGTATTTTGTATCGGGCTGCCGCAAACAACAAATAATCAGATAGTCGTTAAGCAAGTGATGTGAATGAAACAAGGATTATCTTTACAAAACTGAAAATTAACCTCTAATTTCTTAATGGTGCAGTGATGGATGTAGCCAGAAGTGTAATTGTAGAACTTATAGGTAGTGAAAATGCCCTTGGCCTCGTTCTTCTGCTTGCTGTTTTCGCTCCAATACAGTACATTATTTGAGCCAGGTTCATCCATAGTAATCCATGATACGATTACCGCCTTCCCCTCAAGATCCCCTTGCGTAATATGAACCTTGACAAATCACACAAAAACTTTCTCACCATCTATAGAACAAACTGTTATTATGGAGAGATTAAAGATTGGAACTGAAGAATGAGCATGCTCCCTCATTCTATTTTACTTTCAGAAATATCATTTCAATAATAATTTATATGGGAATTTTTGACTTTTTGAATAAGAACTCCATAAATAAAATGATTGACCCCACTAGTCAAATTTTAGCAATCTTGGTGGTACATCTAAACGCAAGAATATAGGAGAAAGAAACAGAAAAATCCTACTAGTATATTAAAAAAGAAAAAAGGTAGAAGTCAATGGGTTTTCCTAGCTAGGACGATTCAAGGAAACCCAATCAGCAAGAACAATCAAAATCAGCTCAAATTTAAGTAGAAAATTGGTTCCGAAATAAATAAGTATTACTTTCCCTTCCGTGCTAAATAATGATCAACAAAAAAGTGAAGGGAATCATCATCCAAAAAGAGAAAGGGGGTGGGGGGAGACCTGTTGAGGCGCATTATAGCCACGAGGAACAGCGAAAACGTCACTGTCAAGGGGCATATCAATAGTTTTTTCGACCTTCCTAACAAAGCTACTGGTGATCCCTCCATTGCACACCATTGCTGCATTCAGAATCAATCCAAGAATAATTAGAACACCAATCACAGAGCACCGGGACATCACTCCTCCTCCTGGTACGCGCATCTTAAATTTCTTATCCTACGCACCCAGCTCCTTCTCCTTAATTTCTCCGAGAAAACAAATTAGTAAAAAAGAATCTCTCGGCCTCTCTCAAATCTAATTCCTCAAAGTCAAGCTCTCTCTCTCTCTCTCTCTCACACACACACACACACCTTGTATATATAGGAGGAGGGGAGCTAGTGAAATGAGTTTGGTCCAAAAGGATCGAAAATTAGGGGGAATATTCAAGCCTTTATTCGGATAATATCGCAGTCCAAACGCCAAAAATGTCAACTGTATTTTGAATATATGGGGCAGGGCAGGGGCACACCTCCCTGAATTTCGATGGAATCTCGAGGAAAAAACCCGCGCCATTTGTTTGCTGGTGGTAGTTTCATTCTTTGCGTAGTCGTCCTTGTACCCGCGTCGCCAATGAAAGATTAATTTGTGGGGGCCAGGGCCAGGCTTTTTAGCCGGCAGTGTCAAGATTAAATCAAAATTATTTACTATTTATTTACTTTGTTTGGGGACATAGAATTGGATCAAACCTGAATAAAAATTATTACAAAAACATTTACTACTGTATTAAAGAAAATGCACGAGGTCGAATATAATCAAATAATCCTTTTTCTTTTTTGACTTTTTTTTTAAAATTTTGTGGTCGTCCATATTCTCTTTAAAATTTACATTTTTTTTTAATAATTGTACCAATACTCGGGGCATGTTAATTTTTTTTTTTTTGATGAAAAGGGAATAATAATTGAGTTTCATAACAAAGAGCTAGGCAGCACATCTTTCAAGTGGCTGGCGATATGTCCTAAATATTGGTTTGTGAAGCGAATGAAGTACACATAATGAAGGTCAATGAGGAGGAATAATCAAAAAAAAAAAAATGAAGGGACAAAAAGGTTGGATTGACAATTGAAAGCCCAACCAAAGTGGTTAAAATATGGCTGAGCTGACAACTATAGATTACTTTACATTCCGTTAATTTGCCTTTCTTTTTACTCCTCCTTACCCAACAAAATAAATCATATAATTTTAATATAATTTAAAAATTTTAAAAAAAATATATATATATACTCCAATCGTTTTGTTTTAATTGTCCTAAAAACGATATTTTTTCTCTTCACAATATGTAATTATCATGAACAATTAAAACGAAACGGAAGAAGTATAACTTTTTACTAAAAATAATATTCCCTTCGTTTCGATTTAACTGTATAGTGATATGTTGTGAGAGCTTTATATCGCTTTTAGGACAATTAAAACGAAATAAAACGAAACGGAGGGAGTAAGATTGTTTTTGTAGAAAGCATACAAAGTATGTCGGATAAATAAAAGAAGAAGATAACTGTGTATCCCTCACCCGTGTTGCATTCTTTTTGTCTCTTTTAGGGCTTCTTTTTCTGTATATATATTAAGGGCTTTAAACTGTCTCATCCTTCAACTTAAATATTTGAGCTGCTTCTGCTTTTTAAAATAATTGGAGTGTTGTAATATCAGTGCAAGAGCATAGAGACATGATTCCATATTTGGTCTTCTTGTGATTGTGGTAAAAAGAAAATGCAGTTTCCTCTTTGGCAAATAAACAAAACATGTAAATATCTGCACTCTAAATGCCATGTTCTCAGATAGTCAAGAAACAGTTTTAGCCACCGATCCGAGCAAATCCAGTTTTGTAAACAGAAGGAAGAAAAAATTACTCCCCACAACTATGAGAAACTCTTCTCGAACGTTCTTCTAACCAGAATTTCTAGTCACTTTCCGTGGGTGATCACATTTGAGTAGAGTCAAATGGAAAGGAGTGTTCTGTGTTTCTTTTAGGATGTATAAGCTTTAAAGAGGGGGGGGGGGGGGTTATTATATTCTAGCCTGCAGAACAACAGGAATTTCCCCGTCTATCATCATGATTCAGCACTGGTGGAATCATCTAGTGGATGCCAAAACCGGTTGAAAAACCACGATGAGTCAGCTTTCACAGCAGATCCCTCGTGGTTCCGGTGCCAGCTATAGTAGGCATGGGTTCGATTCTTGATTTCAAGCGTGGCATGGCCATAACTAGCCTCGCGATAAGCTGAGTACTTGGGCTGTGGCTCTGACATGCTGGAATCATAAAAGAAAATTTCAAGTTAGTATTCTACCTAGGAGGAAATATGTAGAACGTATCGATCTCTGCACGATAACATTAACTCTTACCTGTTTGCCAGGCCTTCAATATTTCCTCCATCACCAATGGTTATGTATACAGGGGCAGATTGGTCCTTTACAGGAGCACAAATTCCATTAACAATGTTATAAGCAATGTTCGATACACGTTCCTGTAACACAATTATGCTTATAGTAGTCAGCAAATGCCAAAAATAAATAGCTATGAAGCACATGTTAAACCAAGGATGTCACTTACTGAGCGCTCGTAAGCGTGAACATGACCAGAAAACACAAGATCAACTTTGTACTTCACAAACAAAGGCTCGTACATAACTCTCATGGTTTCCCCTTCCATATAGTGATAGTTGTAGCTATTATACCATGGCGAATGCACTAGAACAATCAACCATGGTGTCTCTCTTCTGTCGACTTTGGGCAGCTCTTCTTCAATCCACTGGTTTTGAGGAGTGTATTTCCCTGCAGTAATAAAGAAGATAGAGAAGACAATTACCATTTTTATCAAGTTAAAATTCATCAGTCAACAACAAAATGGAGCTATGATACCAAAGTGGGTCATGAATAGATTGGGCGAAGCACTTATATGAGTTTATGATGTACTGGTCAGATTTATGCTCAAAAGTTGTAAACCCCACACACAAAAACGCTAACACTTCACTGAGGGACTAAATGTCAAAATGGCTTGGTTTTCCTTACCATAAGCTGAATAGGAAGACAAAACTATGATATATGCTGAAGCTCTCTTGATTGAATACCAGAAAGGAGCGGAACTAGCTGATGCTTTATAAGGGGTAGGATACCGGTGAGTGAAAGGCTTGAAGGGTATGTTTTCCCCCTGTAAGAAAAACACCATAAATGTTCAGAAATTCAGTGTATAGTTTTAATAATGTGCAATAAATAGTTCACCCTTGTAAACTAAGAAGTGTTGTTGCACCCCCAATAATTTTAGTCGTATACAAGGAGGAAATAAATTCCATGATTTGCAACCAGAATACATCCACTCAACGGAGCGATGGCAAGAATGTTGCAAATCACAAGGCTTTAGTTCTCTAGAAATCAAAAGGAAACATCATAATATGACTAAACAAGTGACAACTCTAACGGGTCAAGTGCCTAGAAATTTATCGCATCAAATTGATGATATTCTCTACCAAACACCTCAACAGACCAAGCTAATTAATAAAGATTATGCTTACAATTTCAGGAGCAAAATCAATCTCGTGATTTCCTGTGGTCCAAATCCAAGGTTGATATGCTGTACTTCTCTCAACGAACCTAGCCCAAGTATCCCATCTCGTATTGTCATGGTTTGGATAGTTATCTGCATATGAGAGGTCTCCCACAAACAACACTGTTTTCCCTTTCGCAGGATTTGTTTCATAATGGCTCAGGGTGCTGTTTGAATCATATGTTTGACCAAGATCCCCTAGAAAATAAATGATAAATACAATATAAAGAAGATCTCTACAATGACAATACAATCTCCATCATATTGATTTTGAGAAGAGCATTATACCCATGAGACCAAAAGTGTAAGGGACATCGGGTCCTACTTTAGGAGGAGTTGTGAACGAGAAAGTTCGCGATGTATGCCCAATTCCAACCTCGTAGTAGTACTTTGTACTAAACTGGCGCACACACAAACAATCATTTAAAAGAAACAAAAGCAAAAGCAAAACAATGTACTTGGAACATGGATAAATTAATGAAAGTGAAAACTAACCTTTAAATTCCTAATGGTGCAGTGATGGATGTAGCCAGAAGTATAATTGTAGAACTTATAGGTTGTAACAAGGCCCTTAGCCTGGTATTTCTGCTTGCGGTTTTTACTCCAATAGACCACAGTGCTTGAACCAGGTTCGTCCATAGTAACCCATGACACAATGACTGCCCTCCCCTCATGATCTCCTTGTGTAATGTGAACCTTAAAAAACCATCCCAATAATAATTATTGATCTATAAGGGACTAACATATGTATACTCCCACGTCCAACACTAAACCCAATCCCAATTGAACGAAAACTAATTACTCCCTTGTTTTGAACAAAATAGACCCGGATTTCTTAACCGGAAGTTACACAAGAATAAGCTTGTAACTTCAAAGGGTGACCGTATAAATATGAATTGGATATTGGCACGATCAAGTGCCTTCTTTTCTCAAAGATGTAATCGAACATGTGATATGAAAGAACAAAAGCACCCACAAGGTGCCCTTTCTTTTGGAAAAAAAAGGGTAAAATTTCCACAATAGATACTATTTTAAAAGTAATTTATTAATTTATGAAAATTGATTTGCACCAACATAAGTACAAAACAATACAAATACAATCCCACTAAAGAACTTAACATTGACAAGAAAATCAGCTGAGCAATGATATGAATTTTGATCATTATATTTCTAAAAAGGTGAAGGAAAACACAAGAGACCTGTTGAGGCGCATTATAGCCGTGAGGAACAGTGAAAACATCACTGTCAAGGGACATGTCGATGGTTTTCTCCTCCTTCCTAACAAAACTACTGGTGATTCCACCATTGCAAACCACTGCTGCATTCAGAATCAACACAACAGCAACCACCGCAAGAACAGAGCAGCGCCAGTGCACCACTCCCACTCCCATCTCTTTACTATGCTACGCACCCCCTCCTCACAATCAAAGACAATCTGTCTATCCCTCAAGGCCGTCTTCACACCGAACTATCTATCTTTATATAATACTCCTCGTGGTCGTCGGTTGGGTCAATAATTTCGGGGAATATTCAAGTGGTCGTCCGACATTATTGCAAATCTATTTTTGTTTTCTTTATTTTAATTTTTGCTCAAGTAAATTGGGGATTTCCCTGATCTTGTGGTTGCTGTAATCTCGAGGCAAAAACACCATTTGTATTGCTTTTGCTTCTGCTGATATATCAAGTGTCTAATTAAAGAATTTCTGGATTTTGTTCTTTTTGAAAAGATAATTTTTTTTTTTCTGAAAATTTTACACTCCTTCCATTTCCCTCTCCTAGTCAAATACAGTAATTTCTAATTCCAATTCAAGTGACTTGTTTGACTAGGCATTTAAACACAAGTGAGTCCTTTTAAATGGTGAATTATTAATTTAATTTTAGTGATCTTTATTTTAGTTTTTATAATAATTGAAATAAAAAAATTATATATATATAAAATATGAGAAAAACTACATAAAATAATAATCTTTCTACTAAAGAAGCCCTATCTTTTTCTGTATGTCATTTAAAAAGTAAACATCTAATTTGGAATAGCTCAATAAAGAAATATTGGATACTCTTTTTCTTTTATTAAATAAAATTTTATCAGCCAAAACATATGAATCATCATGGAGTATTATTGATCGATCTCATCTGACTTCCAAAATATAAAAAATAAAAATTACTTTTCGTCCAACATGTTTTTCACTTAAAAGGATTTATCATTTTATTTTGGTTTTCATACTCGAACATTAGAAAGGTGAACAAGAGAATAGTAAAAAAGTTTTTGGAAAATAGATAGACCATCCACAGAAAGGAAGATTTCCGTTCCGTTCCGTAGCCATACGAGTATAATATTCTTTCTTCCTTGTAACCAAAAAAAACGAGTAAAATATTCGGACGAGTGAAGTGGAGTGTGGAAGTCAATGAGAAAAGGAATCAAAAACGTATGGGCGAAAAGCATGGATTGACGATTCAAAGGTTGAAAAAGGCAATGAGAATACGGCGCCGGAGTCGAATGGCTTTATTTGCTTCTTTGAGTGGGGCCGAGCAAAAAGTCCCAAAAAATCAGTGAAGCCGAATTTTTTTTTAAAAAAAAAATTCTAAATAAAATACTTTTTTTATTTAGTTTTAATTATCGATATTTTTTTCTTAAAATGTATATAGTAGATAATTAAAATGAAATGTTGAAAATATTTTCTTTGTTTTAAGTATTTTTGATATTCACACTTTTCCTCAAATACGTCAATAAAAAAATATTTAAAATGCAACTAAGGGAGTGAGTCACATGAGTAGGAGTGCGTTTGGACGCAGAGTTTTTTAATATGTTTTGTTTTTGTTTTTGTTTTGGGTTTGTTTTGTGTTGATTTTGGTTTTGTAAGAGTTTTATAATTTTGTCCTTTAAATTTGAAAAAATTACATGATAGTGATGGATAGAGAAAGAGAGAAAGGGTGATAATTGTGATTTGATGTGATGTTTGATAGGATATAAAGGTAATATTGATGTGATTAGTTTCGATAATCACTCACTTTGTTTGTGCAACCTTCTAGTAGAAAAATGTGAAAAGCTTACATGAGATAGTTCTCTTAAATAGTGCTATTAATAATTTTTAAAAGATTAAAATTTTAGAATTTATAACTTAATAAATATCAATTAATATAATTTTTGAAATAATTAAATTATAAAAGATTAAATAAATATATATTTAAAAATGAAGGAAAAGTAAACTGGAATAGTAATCAGTTGGAGCGTTGGAGGAAAAGAAAATAAATGTCCGAATCCGACAAATTATTGGACGGAGAAAGTCTTAAAAGCCACTACTACTAGTACGACCTATTCCTTTCGTTTCAAATTAGTTAAGATTTAAGTTTATATTACACAAATTAAAAATTATATTAAATATATTATAATTTTTTATTTTTTTAATTTTTTTTATAAAGAATATTTTTTAAAATTTTTTTCATTAATTCTTATCTTAGAATTGATATAATAATTTAAAAAAAGTATAAAAAATATGAAAAATATTAATTATTTTAAAATACTTTTTAATTTTTAAGAGTTCAAATATTATGAACTAGAGGAGTACTAAAAAGAGATGCGCTAGTTTAGCCGAAAAGTGGCAAAAATCAGAGGTCAAGAAAAGTAGCAGCATGCTAGATGCGGCTGAAGTGAACTCTCGTGCTTTTATCACCTAAAGAGAGAGAGAGAGAGAGAGAGAGATCTCATGTTCAATCATATGTCAAAAGTCTTGTCTTTACTTTACTTTTTTCTTTCTTAGGTCCCATGATCGGATGTACTTAAATTTATTCTAAAATTGTGTTGTATTTTTAAAAAAGAAAAAAAAATTAGAACAAACAAAAGAGGAGAGTGAAGAACAAAAATTTGGATGAAGGAAGTATTAAATTTATATCAAGTATTTATTCAATAATTATTATGAGTGCGTTTTAACGAATGATTTATTAATTTAGTTTTTAGATTTATGTAATAATTATAGTAAAAAGTAAGAAAGAGATAGAGAAAAAAAATATGAAATCAATTTGAGAGAAAATTTAAAAATTAAAAAATCTGGGTGAAAATCATTCAGAAAAACACAACCTATATATTCTATATTTTTAATTATTATAATAAATATTTTAAAAAATTATAAATAGTTCTTCCCCGATTTTCAACAGGCATTGGAATTCGGAACTATCGAATTGCTCGAATCTCAGTATTCCTTTTATCCTTTAGAGATGAACGAAAACCATTTTAACACCATTATTCTTCGCACCGGAAAGATAAGGACCTCTTTCATTTGAATAGTTATTCGGGTCATCGCTCAATGTATATTGAAGTCAATTTTTGATGATATGCTATTATTTTTTATAATGATTAAAATAAAAAAATAGAAAAAAATAATGAAATTTATAAAAATAAAAATAAAAAATCATGATAAATTAATTTAAAAATCCAATTTTAAGTGCTTGTATGGCTAATGCTTTGGAAGACGAAAATAGAGCTATCCAAAAAGTTATGCTGCTACTATCCCCGCTTTAATATCGCGAGTTTAATTTCTCTCTGTTGTATCTTTAATTTGAAGCTCTATTCACTTCGAGTTCGTTTCAAAACTAGGAAAATAAAGGGAAAAAAAAATGAAAAATAAAAGTTAGAAAAATTTTCTCACAAAAGGCTGTGTTTGATTGATACGAAAAAATTTTATAAATGTAAAAAAAATCCTGCAGAAAACACTTTCCTGCAAATATTATCCTGCATATTTTGTGAAATTTCGTTTTCGAAAAAATTTCTTACTTAGCATTCCCTAACAGATGCAGAAAAATCATTTTCTATTCTTTTTCCTTTTCTTTACTTTGCTTCACTTTCTTTTCTCCAGAATCATTTTCTCGTAAGACTTTCTTGCTATTCAATACGCAAAATTTAATAAGATACCTTTGATTTTATTTAAATTCAGTTAAATTAAACTAAACTAAACTAGGCTAGTGATTGTAATTTTTAGTTGTGTATAACTTTACGTAACTGAGTACTAACTAGTGTACTACTCTAAAAAAGAAAAATAGGAAAAAGTGGGGAGAAATGAATCGCATTGCATAAAGATGAAAAACTTGTAACCAAAAAAAATAAACATGAAAAACTTATACGAAAGTGAATGGCACACAAAACAAGAGCGTTTTTTTGATTTGATTTTTAAGTTTTTATAATGATTAAAGTAAAAATTAAGAGATAGATAGATAAAAAAATTATGGGACCAATGAGAGAAAAAAATCAAAAATTAAAAAATCTGGGTAAAAAATATTCAAGAGAAAACACCCTCCGAAAGATATGCACACTGTGTGCGCACAGTTGTTGGACAGGATTTGTAGTGCGATACACGAATGAACCAGATGAATCCGTCTCTCCCAGCCACAGTTAGTGGTCTGATGGTCTCCTAATGGTCCAATTTTCTTTCCCCCTCTGCGATATTTCAAAGATTAGGGATTTTGGATAAAAGCCAATGCGATTTTCCTCCCCTTTTCTTTCAATTTTTTTTGAAAAAAATTGGACGAACCCCCTG
>JAOTQG010129876.1:402-20386 GCA_025631175.1 Iris virginica
TGGTCTTCGAATCTTTGCAGTTTGTTTGAGCCTGATATTCAAAAGATTAAATGTATGGAGGAGCTTGTATTATGCGAGAAACATCTTGAGAGTGTGCTGGCTTCTGTTGAGGAGAGAAAGGTACATCTACATCAAGATTATTTGTACTACTTATGTATACTATACCTATGCAAATCTCCAATGCAAATCGCTCAAACTTAGATGCCATTGCAGCTTCTTGTCGAATCAAGAAATTTACATGCTTATATATATAACTGATATGCATGCAGAAATCTTTGATGATCAACCATCTCTCCTCCATCGAGTCAACTTCCTTGCAGGTAATCGTTACACTCTAAGAGATCTAGCCATGACCAATTAACCACATCGTTGATCACATTTTCGTGTTTCTGCCTCATATTAATTGTTGAATATATCTAAGTGGTTTAGTTCATATGTGTGGCAGGGGATGTCAAACTCTTTTGAGATTAATGAGCTTGTCAGTTGGAGCCACAACCATGCCCACATCTTTGATTCATCTTCTTCATCTGTTCCTACCGGGTAAGTCTTGAAGCAGAATAGAGAACATACTTTGCTCTTTTCAATCTTTGAAATCAAATTCTCAGTTTCATCGATCTGAGAATTTTGGAAAACAAGTGAGTCTTTGTTGCTGATCAGGCAGGCAATACTGAATAGCTCTTAGGAACCTATCTCAGGCACCATAGAGAACACTCTTTTCATCCCAAATGAGTGTCTGTTTTGTGACCCCCAAAAAACAAACTGTACCAAACTGATGTCCATTTTGTAATAGTATTGTTTCTGTATCCACTTCCCTAATATCAGTGAAATACTCAAAATAGAAGTTCATTTGGGACGGAGGGAGTAGTTCTTACAGCCAAATGGTGCCAATACTCCTTTCTAAGCCTTCGGCAACTAAAATTGGCAACATTTCCATCAAAATTTGGTATATGGTAATTAATCAAAAGTTTCCGTAGAGCATTGAAGTTCAGAGTCCAATGTGTCGTGAGAGGAAAATTTCAAGTTTGTTGGAAGAGTGTGCACTGCAACGTGGAGCTAACATTTCTATATATTTTGCGATATTATTGTGACTTGAGTGATTAATGATGATGGATTTTATGTTTGCCAGGGACGTTGATGTCTCTGCATTGTACGATCCATTGTCCCAAGGAAGCAGCACAAGCATGGAGGTACTTCAACTGTCTATATATATTTATCGTGCAATATGCAAGTTTGAGATTTAAAGTTAGAAGCACAGAGCATTTAGATTAACTCAATGGCCAAAATTCATGATCTGATAAAGGCCGATCTGTAGTAATGGTCTAGCTGACTCATTTTAACGTAAGATCATAGTCAGACTAAAGTAAAATTGGTCATTCACATGTTTTGGTCACATGATATGACTAATCTTACGAAGATGCCATTTGTCTTCTTAACCAGTGTGGAATGAGCGGCCATGAAACAATTATAGAAATGCTGGATTTGTACCAGTAGATCCGAACCATCCAGAACCTCGCTCATGTTCAGTAACTAAATAAAAGTGCTCCGAACACGAGATGGAGATGGAAGTTTATGTTCTTGCTTGCAATTAGAATACCTACTACTATAGTTGGTGTGGCTTGAAGTGGTGGTTCTGTGTGCTTTATAAGGATGTTTATGTTAGTTTTTTTTGTTTGGTAAAACGTTCTTTTTGTTGGTTGTGATGAAGGCCGAGTTGTGGATTTTTTTTGTTGTTTTCGCCATAAACAGAGTACTGGGGCTGGCAAATAAAAGGCACTTCATTTTAGTATCTTCTCAGTAAATTCATTTCTTTATAAAAGTTCGTAATACACGTCGGTTAATTGTGATGTGTACTGATGCAGTACACCTAGCATTGCTAGTTTTTCCGAGATTTGAACACATGACCTCTTCCCGGAAAGAAACAAGTTAGTATCAGTAGAGCTAGAGCTAGTTGGTAGCAAACAAATAATGTTCAAGTCGACAAATTAATCTTTGAGCAAATTAGTTATTGCTAAATAAATGAAAGTTGCGCGCCACAGTCATTTTAATGGGCATCATAAAGACATAAATTGGCTTAGTTTTAAAAATAATTTGAGTATGCTTAAGTACCAAGTATTTATATGGAGCACATAGGTGCTCCTTGCTAGCAGCATCTTTTTGGGCAAGTGTAATACACTCTCTCTAAAGTAAGTAAGAGGAAAAAATTATTTTTCAGCCTAATTAACTCCCTTAATTTTAGGCTTAAAATTACACTCTTCTTCCCCAACTAGCAATACAATCCCATAACTACTAAGCCCTCCATCTTTGCCATCCACTCCAAACTAAACCCTCTTCCATTTCCCACCATAATTTTCGGTGGACACCGTACCACCACTAAATCTGGCTCCCATAATCTCTCTCACGGCCAACACCCATCCGCAACATCTCTCTCACGACGGACACCAGACCACCACTAAATCCGCCTCCCATAATTTCCGACGAAACCCTCTTCTTTCATTGTCGAAGACGACGAAGACGGTTCGGGTTCGGAAGGATGAGGGTGAGAATTCGTGTCTATTGCCGTCAAAAAGGAGAAGGAGGAGGATCGGCAACTGAATTTCAGATTTTGGAGGCGGGGAGAGAGGGGCGTCATTTTGTTGCCGCCTGAAACATACCTTCGTCGAAGAAGACGGAAGACGCCGCCGCCGCCAATGAAGACGATGCTTATTTCGTCAGTGCGTAATGTTCTTATTTTTCAATGTTGGATTCATTTATGTATAACATGTTACTCAATTTGAGTGTTATGATATGCTATAAAATTGTTTGTTTGATTTATTTATTTTGTCACTGCTTAATATTTATTTCCTTAATTGTTTTATTCATTTAAATCATTTCAAAATTACGGCATTCCTGTTGTAAGTGTTCATTTGTTCGGTGCTTAATGTTCATTTCCTTGCTTGTTTGATTCATTTTGCCGGTGATTAATGTTCATTTCCTTAGTTATTTTATTCATTTGAACAATTTCAAAATTTTAGCATTCCTCTTGTAAGTGTTCATTTTTTCGGTGTTTAATGTTCATTTTTAAATTTATTTATTTCATTTATATTGGCTATGATGTTCAGACCGTGTATTTAGAGAAATTGCAGAATTTTAATATTTGTATTTGAATCCGATTTTGAGATATTATGAGTTAATTTAGGCGTATATTTTGGGATTTAAACGAGGCTGATTTTGTTTTTTGAATTTTGATTGGAGAGATTAAAAGAAATTCATTAATTTTAGGGATTGATTGAAGTTTGTAAAAAAGATTGAGGGAAAGTAGGAGAGTGAATACACTCTCTTTGAGTGGGTGATGCTCCTAACAAGAAATACCTAGGTGCTTCATATACCAACTGCTTAAGTACCCGTTAGCTGCCGGCCCATCTATGATCTATGCACATTGCCCATAATGGCTTAGCCCGCCCATTTACCAAATCTACTAAAAACCCACAAATTTTTCTTCATTCCGTAAAATGCATTCGATGCAATGCACATATCCTAGATAGATACTCAACATATGTACATCTTGCATATAGCCTTGATGCATACATATCAAAAGTACGTACCTACAGAAGTTGGTTCAATTAAGAACCATTTATTAGTTAGGAACTAGAAATTAATTTTACCCTTTAGATTAAAATTAATGTAAGGTTAAGATTAATAAATAATAATACTACATTTCAAAAGTAAAAAAGAAAACACAATACAAAACCATACCGTAGACAGTCCCTTTCCCACCCCCCCCTGCCTACCCCCAATTTGTTTTTTTTTTTTTTAAGTTTTAAATGAAAATATCTCATGATCTACGACTAAATAATAATAATAATAATAATAATTGTGGATTCATGATCGAAATTTAATAAACAACATCCCCGATGAATATATTTTAAGCAATTTTTTTTGTTGAATCTTTAGATCGATAACGTTGATTTTTTTTTTTTCAACGCACAACGTTGAATCTTTAAATACATCATTGTTGAATCTAAGTACATTTTGTGTTGAAACTTACATTTTTATTAAATCTCAATGCATTTTTAATTGAATCTAAGGTTTTTTTTTTTGTTGAATCTTTAGTGCACCGCGTTAAATCGCGTATTTCTGTTAAACCTTAATGTTTTTTTTATATATGTTGAATCTTACGTTTTTATTGAATCTTAATGCACTTTTTATTGATGTATGAGATTTTTTATGTTGAAACTTTAGTGCATTAAAAAAGTACTAAGATTCTACCCAAAAAAATCCATTAAATGCAATAAAAAGTGCATTTAGATTCATTAAAAAATGCGCTGAAATTCAATAAAAAACGTAAGGATCAACGCTAAGATTCAAAATATATTCATCAGAGATTTTGTTTAAAATAAGAGAATTAAATTTCGATCAAGAATCTGTAATTAAAATTTTTTTGAGTTGTAAATTATGAAATATTTTCATTTAAAATTAAAAAAGAAAAAATAAATAGGAGGGGTGGGGTAGGCGGTGCGTGAGGGCATTAATTCCTCTACTTGTACTGGAGGGCAATAATTACACCAAGTTAATTTGGTTACATTAATTACACTAGGTGTAGACGGTTACTAGATCAATTTTTTTCGCTCAAAATATATCCATTAGGAATTTTATTTAAAATAAGAGAATTGAACTTCGATCAAGAATATGTAATCAAAATTCTTTTTTTGAACGGTAGATTATGAAACATTTTCATTTGAAATTAAAAAAGGAAAAATAAATTAATAGGAGGGGGTCGTGGGGTCGTGGGTTGGGTTGGGGTGGGGTAGGCGGTATGTGTGGGGGCATTAATTCCTCTACTTGTACTGAAGGGCATTAATTACACCTAGTTAATTTGGTTACATTAATTATGCTAGGTGTAGACGGCAGTTGTTATACCGAGCGCTTAGACTTTCAGTGTGTTAGAATCGCCTAATGCACATAAAGACCATTTCGTTACATTTTTTCGTTTTTTACATTCAGTCACTGAAGTATTTTTTTATTATTTATGATCATTTAACTTTCATTTTTCTGTTAAAAGGCCATTTCGTTACATTTTCCCGTTAAAAGGTCGTTAAGTCACTTATTTTGAGGGGTAAAATGGTCCATCACATCAAAATTGTAATTTTAAAGCAGGAGGGTACTTTATAAAATTTATAAAATTTAAAGGTTATATTTACTCATAGTTGAACTTTGTAGAGTTTAAATTGATTTTGTTAATAAATATAAAAGGAAAAATGAAAACTAATCTAACCTACCCTCCCCCCCCCCAATCCCAAATCGGTCTCCCCCCTTCTCCTCTCACGCCTCCCTTCACTAAGTCTGATGGAGAATTCCTCCCTCCCACAAGTCTGATAAAGAAGAGCCCTGTTCTTCAGCTCTCGATAATTCTTCGGAATTTCTTTTCTTGAATAGAAATGCCGCAGGAGAGATCAACAAGGAATCTTCACAACTTTGAATTACCCAGTTTGAGGTGGGCCAACCAACGCTACCTCCGCTGCATGAAAATTGAAGACGAACAAGACCTTCCCTCTCCTCCCAACCCCTCTGACTCCCTTCCCATGTTTTCCCTTCCCCATCCCAACCTCCATCCGCCTTCACCATTGCAGTCCCATCCTACATCCCTCGCCCCCATCTCCACCAGTCCCATCCTCCATTAGCATCACCCTTCCCCCTCTCCCCAAACCCAGATCTGCCACGAGAGAAACGTTTGGGGCGAGAGAGATGAGAGGACGAGAGCGGGGAGATGAGAGAACGAGAGAAATGAAAGACGATGGTGGTGGGTAATGGTCGCGATGATGTTGGTGGGTGATGGTGGCGATGATGGCGATGATGTAGGGGGTAGTGGTATTGGATGAGGAGGGGGTGGGGTGGTGGGAGCTAGCGGCCATGGCGATTCAAAGGAGTGGTGGTGGTGGTATTTGTTGGTGGCCGGCTGGCGGTTAAGAGAGTGGCGGCGGAGGGGTGGTGGCGAAGTGGTGGCAGTGGAGGGTGGCGGTGGAGGAGTTAATTATAGTTAATCATTAGTAATTAAGATAATGAATTAATTAAGGTAATTAGTTAAGGTTATTTAATGAATTTAATTATGAAATGATTTAATTACAGATTTAATTAAGAAATAACTTAATTAAGGAATTAATTAAGATAATTATAATTAAATAATGAATTTAGAATTTAATACTAATTATCTTTAATTTAGAATTTATAATTAGATAATTAAAGTATAATTTAAAAAAATTACATAAAGCACCCTCCTGCTTTAAAATTACAATTTTGATGTGATGGACCATTTTACCCTTCAAAATAAGTGACTTAACGACCTATTAACGGAAAAATGTAACGGAATGACCTTTCAACAGAAAAATGAGAGTTCGATGATGATAAATAATAAAAAAAATACTTCGATGACTGAATGTAAAAAACGGGTATAGTTGAGTAATTTTTTTTGCAGTTTACCCTAAACTTAATTAAATTTATAAACACCCTAAAAGGACTCATTTTTATCCTTGAAAAAATACTTCATACAAAATATAATATATTACTAATCTATTTTTTAAAAAATATAAAAATATATAATATATTGAAAACTTGTATAATTATTTTTTGCATATAATGTTGTGCCCTCGGACACATATTATCCCTAGTTATACTATAAGAGACACATCCTTTGACTAAAAAATTTTCGTACTTCTTTCATACCTAAGTGTTGTATTTTTTTTCCTGTTAAATATAAAATTAATAAAGTTCATTAACTTGTTATTGTAAAGTAACACTAAAGAAGCATAATCGATAAGTGACTTAAATGCCCTTCAAACCATTAAAATGTTAATATTGGGATTCATCCTCTTAATGATGAGTAATGTGATTGATGTGATGCATGAATTATGTGCTATAATATATTTAATTAAAAAATATTTATTATGTGATATATTTATTATGTGGTGCATGTTTCTAAATATACATTGTATTTGGTAAAGACATAATAAATCTGAATTTTTTCGAAGTATAGTAAGAGCCAATCTCACAAGTATAAAAGAGGTTGAGATGATTTTAATTAAATACACTATGGGAGAAGAGTAACGTAAGCCTAAAGGGCAAAATCTGATGAGAGCCTAGGCTCTCGGTTGTGTTAAGAGCGCCCAATGCACATATATGTTATAAATTATGCACATATATGTGTTATAAAATATACATAATAATTATATCATTAATATGTTCATAATTATTATGTGCATTTTATAACACATGTATATGCATAATTTATAACATATATATGCATTGGGCGTTCCTAACACAACCGAGAGCCTAGGCTCTCGGTATATCAATTGAGCCTAAAGAGCCCAAGCGATATAGGCGGCAATTAAGAAGCGCATCTAGTTCTACTTCACGTCATGCCGCCTTATTTCCATTTTCTTTTGTGGTCTCGGATCTGCTTCTATCCATTCATCTCTGCTCTTGACCAAGTCAATTGATTCACCCATTTCTCCCTCCCCTCGGCGAATGAACCGGTCAGCGAGATAGTCTATGAAGGAAGAACTTTATGGTAAAGAAGAAAATGAATTATGGGTTTCTTCGGTTTGGCTCTTCTCATCGAACCATCGTAAAAGGGTATTTCGGGAAAGTTCAAATATTGTAGAAAGAGCAATGTAGTTTAGTCAAGGGTAGAGCAAAAGAGGGGTGGGAGTATAATTTCATTAGGTTTTGAGAGTGGGTGTACAAAGGACTTATTCGGGTGGGTAAGAGATTTTATGTTGGGTATAAATATGAGGAAGCTTTGTACTATATTATTCTCAAATTAGTGAAGTCGACGGCTTTTCGTGGAGATAGGCTGGTAGTTGGCCGAACCACGTAAATCTCTTGTATTTTTTTATTTTCGTCATATTTTTTGTATAAGCTTCTCTACCTCTGCACAACAATTGGTATCAGAGCCGAATGTTCATTTCAGGTTGCTGCGTGCTTTGTTTGAGTGGGACGACTGATCTCAATAACTATGGAGTTCAAAAATTCGACGGCACGGGAAGCTTTATGCTTTGGCAGAGAAGAGTAAAAGACATCCTAGTTCAACGAGGCTTGGCAAAGGCGTTGAAAGGAAGGGATGGTAAGCCCGAAAAAATGATGGAGGAAGACTGGGTGGACATCGAAGAAAGGCGTATCAGTACTGTTCGATTATATACTGCCGATAATATTATCAACGGGAAGGTTTGATGCAAAGGGCCTTTGTGGTTCTAGTAGGTCCGAATCCAAGAAACGTGGGAAGTGTGGATGTCGATGTTACAAGTGCGGGGTACAAGGCCATATCAAGAGAAATTGTCTGAAATGGAAAAGGAAAGATGATGATGGTGCAAAAAATTTGCGGGATTAGTATATGATGATGGAGATATTCTTACGGTCTCCAGAACGGGCACTACTTCTCAAGGGCTGCTAGGGGAGTGATGAAAATGACAAGTGATGGAAAGGTCCTACTAAAGGGAGAAGAGTACGATGGTTTACATCATCTGGTGGGGAATACGGATACTAGTACTCAGACTTCGAATTGTTAGAAACGGAGTGGACAAGAGTTTCAGAGTAGACGATGGTGAGAAGGAAATTCCTACTAATGAAGAGGTTGTATCAAGGTCCCTCTTTGGAGCCGACAAGTGATGTCGACTTGGTTTAGCTGCATATGGGGTTGCCGATTGTGAATCAAGTGGGTAGGATCAAGTTCTTGATTCGGATGTGTGTAGCTAGTACAAGTAAATGACCAATGGTACGTTTGTGAAACTTACAAACATGTTATCTCTATTTTTGCCTCTCATGATAATATTTTGCTTCTCATGTGTTCGAAGGGGGAGATTGTTGAGATTCATCCTCTCAATGAGATGCAATGTGGCTGATTTGGTGCATGAACCATGTGCTACAATGTATTTGATTGATGAATATTTATCATGTGATACATTCACTTGGTGTGCATGTTTTCAAATGTACATTGTACTTGGTGAATATACAATGAATCTGAATTTTTTTGAGGCATATCAAGGGTCAATCTCACAAGTACAAAAGAGGTTAATATGATTTTGGTTGAATATACTATCAGAGAAAAAGTTCAGATATTATAAAAAGTGCAATGTAGTTTAGCCAAGGGGAGAGCAATAGAGGGTGAGAATATATAATTTCACTAGATTTTAAGAGTTGGTGTACAAAGAGCTTATTCAGGTGGGTAAGAGATTTTGTGTTGGGTATAAACACGAGGAAACTTTATACTATGTTATTTTCAAATTATTGAAATCGATGACTATCCGTGAAGATAGAGGGTAATTGACGGCTCTCCAAACACATTGAAAATTCGTCCGTCGCTCCGCCAAGTAAATCTCTTATCTTCCCTTTCTTTCGATCATATTTTTTGGCTAAACTTATCTACAACATATAAAATAGTAAATAAATATAAATAAAATAATTATATCAATCAAAAATTAAATGGATCTGTGATTTTTAATTTTAGTTATATTGTTGGGAGAGTAAATTGGGGTTTTGCTACAGTAGTTCGTATAACATCTTGCCTTTATTTTTGTTATAAATAAAAACACAGAAAATAAGTAAAATGACATATATATATATATATATATACACACATGACATGATCACTTTAAAGGTTAAAATTGAATCAAATTGAAATCTCTCATCATTTATCTTTATTTGTATAAGCAACTTTTTCCCTAGTCATAAGCTTAATTAGTTGGATACAAATAAAAAATGAAAAATAAATTTACGTCGACATTACCAGCATTTTCCCTTCATACTATGTTTCATGACCTGACTAATTAATTTTCTTTCATCATTTAGGAACTGATTAAAATTCATAAGCTCTCCGAAGTCATATACTCTTATAATGACTTATATTGTTTTCAGTTGAAAAAAGTTTGAATGGTATAATGTCTTGTAACAGTTGTACGTTTCACATGTATGACATGTGACGGAATTGGAAAATAGAATTAGATTCCTAATATGAATAGGACGTCTCGGTTAATTAGACACGTCACCCTATAAATAAGCCTCTTTGATGGAGAGGGCATTAATGGTAAACAACTAGAGTTTGTCCTATCTCTGCCCTATAAATAGATGTGAGGCCCCATCAGTCTCTACACATAAACAAGGGAAAAGATAGAGAAACGAATCCCTGCGATTCCTACTGGTCAATTGGAGGAGAATACAAGGAAGTCTTCTTCTTCCCTAACCGCTTCCGCTATGGATCGTCAAGGTAAGTTTTCGATCCAATCATAATTATGGTTAACTACGTAAAATACATGTTGTTCAAGATCCTATCTTGTTCCAATTCAATTATATTTTTGAATATATGAATTGTGAATTGTCTTACAATTGGTATCAGAGCTAATGGTTAAGAACTCGTGTATTTTCGTATGATTGAAAACCATAATTTTTTAATGTTTTGATTCGATATCATGTGCAATCGATCCGTTTTTAATCTTCAAATTGATTCTATTTCTGTTCCGACGTTTTCACTAAGGGTTAGCGGTGTCGATCATAGTTTTCGGCTGCGGTCGTGGCCGGAAACGCAACCTAGACGTTCCGAAAATTCCGGATTGGGCGACCATGACGTCGGCCATGGAAATACCTTCGGAACCGCGATGATCGGTGCCTGAAAAAAATCTCACAGGCAGGTTGTATGAGGAAAACACTCTTAAGGGGTTAGCGGTGTCGATCATAGTTTGCGGCTGCGATCGTGGCCAAAAACGCAATCTAGACGTTCCGAAAATTTCGGATTAAGCGACCACGATGCTGGCCACGGAAAAACCTTCAAAATTGCGAGGATCGGTGCCTGAAAAAAATCTCGCATGCCAATTGTATGACGCATACACTCTTAAGCGGTCAGCGGTGTCGATCATAGTTTGCGGTTGCGGTCGTGGCTGAAAACGCAACCTAGACGTTTCGAAAATTCCGGATTAGGCGACCACAACGACGGCCACGAAAATAACTTCGAAACCGCGATGATCGGTGCCTGAAAAAAATCTCACAGGCCGGTTGTATGACGCAAACACTCTTAAGGGTTAGCGGTGTCGATCATAGTTTGTGGTTGCGGTGGTGGCCGAAAATGCAACTGAGACGTTCCAAAAATTTTGGATTGGGCGACCACGACGTTGGCCACGAAAATACCTTCGGAACCGCGATGATTGGTGCCTGAAAAAAATCTCACAGGCCGGTTGTATGACGCAAACACTCTTAAGGGGTTAGTGGTGTCGATCGTAGTTTGCAGCTGCGGTCGTGGCCAGACACGCAACCTACACGTTCCGAAAATTCCGAATTGGGCAATCACGACTTCGGCCACGGAAATACCTTCGGAACAGCGAGGATCGGTTCCTTAAAAAAATCTCACAGGCCGGTTGTATAACGCAAACACACTTAAGGGGTTAGCGGTGTCGATCATAGTTTGCAGCTGCGGTCGTGGCCGGAAACGCAACCTAGACGTTTCGAAAATTCCGGATTGTGGTCGCCCACGAAAATACCTTCAAAATCGCTAGGATCGGTGCCTGAAAAAAATCTCACATGCCAGTTGTATGACGCATACACTGTTAATCGATTAGCGGTGTCGATCATAGTTTGCGATTGCGGTCGTGGTCGAAAACGCAACTTAGATGTTTCGAAAATTCCAGATTAAGTGACCACAACGTCGGCAACGGAAATACCTTCGGAACCGCGATGATCGGTGCCTAAAAAAAAATCTCACAGGCCGGTTGTATAACGCAAACACTCTTAAGGGGTTAGCAGTGTCGATCATAGTTTGCGGCTACGGTCGTGGCCGAAAACGCACCCTAGACATTCAGAAAATTCATGATTGGACGACCACAACGTCGGACACGGAATTACCTTCGGAACTGCGATGATCGGTGCCTGAAAAAAATCGCACTACTTGAGGGCTATATGCTAATTAACTAAACGTATAGAGGTCATATGAACAATGGCAAGTCAAATGGGGTCTTTCGTAGTTTAACCAAAGTAAAGAGAATCGTCAAGATGATCTTAAAACTAACATATAATAATATTACTAAATCGGTAACTTAAATCTATGCATAAATTTGATTGCCACATTAGTAAGCATATACAATGCATTCCAATCTCAAAGGTCAAAGTGTAGATTTTATTTTCCGATTTTGCACTTTCCTTAATGAACTTGACCCAAAGACGCTCCTCATAAAAGGATGTATATGATTGATTGTTGAGATTTGAATTATCACATGACTTAGCTACACTCTTTCTTACTCCAAACACTTGGTTCATTTTTATTCATGATCACGAAAAGGAAAAATAAAAGCTTTTTTAAATGAAGGAAGTATTATATTTTGCGTCTGTATATATCTACTTTACTAACTTAACATTAATTATACATGTGATCACATTTGTAAAATAGTTATTCGATTGTTTCAAAAAATAATATCATATATTTAGTTTTTGCTGATTGATCATCACTGTAATTATTGGTTGCTAAAATGAAACCAAACGAACACTACAAAAAGGCAGTTGTTTACCAAAGGAAGATTCATCGACAAAAAGGAATCTTCTGTCATCATTCAATTTTGCCGACGAATATCTTCCATTGGCTTCTATCGCCATTTTTCATGGTATTCGAGTAGTGGAAATTTTTGGTTGTTTGAATGTTACAAGTGAGTTCATTGGTTGTTGTTTATTGTCACACTAGAGTTATTGTAGTCATTTACATGTGTTGATAGATTTATTGGTTGGGTGTCTGAATATCTCGACAAAGTTATTGGTTGATATTTGAATGTCACGACAAAGTTAATGGTTGATCAGTTGAACGTTGTGGAAAAAGTTATTGGCCTTTCAATTGAATGTCATGAGAGTCATTGGTTTACCATATGAACTTCACGACAAAGTTATTAGTTAGTGATTGAAGGTTGAAATAAGGTATTGACCGATCATTAAAATGTCACGACAAAATTATTAGTTGATTGTTCGTGCATCACAACAAAATTATTGGTTAATCAATTGAATATTAGAATAGAATTATTGGGTGGTAATATGAACACGACAAAGTTATTTGCTTAGCTGATTAAAGGTCACGACAAGGTGCTGGTTGGTCGCGTCCATAACTGAAAAGTTATTGATTTGGTTGTCTAAATGTCTCGAGGGATTTATCAACCGATGATTGAATGTTATAATAAAGCATGATTGGTTGTATGGACGTTATGGAAAAGTCGTTGGCTAGTCATTTGAGGTCATGAGATTTATCGGTTAGTAATTTGTATCTCAATATAAAGTTATTGGTTGGTGATTGAGTGCCATTATAGAGTTACCGACAGAGTATTTTAAAGTTATGACAAATTTATTGATTGATGGATCACATTTTTTTTTAGTTGATTCTCTGAACGTTATGATGAAGATACTTGTTAGCTGATTCAATAGTCACTACAAAGTTACAGATTCTCTGTGTCAGAATTATGACAGAGTTGTTGGTTGGTCGATTAAATATAATTATACATTTGTTGGATATGCTTTCTCTAAAAGAATGCTCTTTTTTAAAAAACTATAGATATACAACAACTATTATTGTTTAACTCATATAACATGTAAATTGTTCGTATATTATATATTTATTTTTATTTTTTTTACTATTGTTATGACGCCACAAATTTTTTTCGTTAATAAGAACAAAATTTTCTTACTAAGCAATTCCCAGATGAGCAAGGGTCGGATCGAATGCGATAATGTGTGATATTTGATAGATGATATGTAAAATAAAAAATTACGAGGAATATATAGAAAATGGTAAAATTCATAAGAAAATCATACATATGTGTTGCTGACCCACTTGGCTGAATTGGGTCTTAAATGAATAATGATGAAGCCTTTGATCAAACAACTCTTTTGCGCTTCTGATTTGATTATCAAGTTAATAGTTTATTTGTTTGGGAAATTAATTATGGTTTGAGAATTTTTTTAAGGTTGTTAATACATTTAATGCCCAAAATATACCTTAATTGTTTTGGGATTGGAGCTAATTACTGAAAGATGAAAGTCTAGAAATACTGTGGCGTACTCACAATTGAAGTATCTGTTCATGTTAATCGGTACATGAAGTAGAAGAATGCTTTTCTATAGGGACTAGTTTATTTCTTGATATGCTTTAAATTAGTACGTAAATTATGTTTTGTTTTTTTTAGTTTGTATGCACTTTTTAATGATGAATTTATTTAATTCCAGAAGGGAACCAAGGGGTGGCTCAGTGGTAGAGTTGTGCTTTACAATATATAAGGTCACAGATTCGATCCTTTCCCATGCCCCCTTGGGGTCCAAAATTTTTTTTTTTAATTCCAGAATAAATTTTAACAAATAATTTGATTTCATTATGAAAATTTTAGACTATCTGGTAAATGATGACATCGAAATCAGATCAAGCAATCTAACAAAAGGGAATTGAATAAATTCAAGTATTCATCCAAGATTATATTATGTTTATTTTACAACATCAAAGTGGGGGTAAAATAAGAATTATTTATAATTAACGGATGTAAATTATTAAAATATACATCCATAACTATATTATGTTTATTTTACAACCATCAAAATGGAGTAAAATAAGAAATATTTCTAATCAACGGATGTAAATTATTTTAATTAATGTATATGTCCATGATCGTATTATGTTTATTTTACAATCACCAAAGTAAGGTAAAACAAGAAGAGCCTATAATCAATCGGATATGAAAATATGTTCAATCAATTAATCACCATGCTAATTATAATGGATGTGATATATTCATGAATCTACTAGTTTATTTGTCATAAAAGGTCTAGATTCCCAAAGAAAATAATCTTTTGTGATCTAATGAACGCTAATGGGGTTAGTAATTTAAATTAGTGTTGATTATCCAAAGGTATCACTAATTTATTATGATTTAACTACCCAAACTGTGATATGATTATATGAGCATGTTGATTAGAATCGTATGAACAATTACCCAAAGGAATTGTTCATAATTATTTGTGATACAAGATTTTCAAATTATAGTTTGTGTGAGCATTTAATGCATATATATATATATATATATGTGTGTGTGTGTGTGTGTGTGTGTGTGTGTGTGAGTTTTATTTTCTCATTATATTTGTTCTATAATTGCAGTATTTTATCTTAATAGTTTACAGACTTCAAATGTTCCCCTACTTAATGGAACCAACTTCTCTGAATGGAAAGAGAAAGTTGAGTTCACCCTGGGAGTAATAAACTTGGACTTAGCACTGTTGAAAGATAAGCCAGTCGAACTCACTGTTGAAAGTAGTTTGGCTGACATTACAATCCATAATGCTTGGGAATGGTCTAATAGACTGAGTTTACAGTTCATTAGAATGTCGGTTGCCAATAACATAAAGGCAAGCCTCCCAACAATTGATCTTGCTAAGGAGTACATGAAAAATGTTGAGGATCGCTTCAAAACTGCAGATAAATCTCTTGCAGGAAAGTTAATGAAGGACTTATGAGCATGCGTTATGATAGTTCTCGAACCATGTATGAAAATGTGATGAACATGAACGAAATTACTGCAAAGTTAGGAAAGTTGGGATTACCGGTGGATGACGCTTTTCTTGTCTAATTTATTCTCACTTCCTTACCTCCTCAGTATGGCCATTTCAAATTCATTACAACACTATTAAGGACAAGTGATCTGTTAATAATTTGAGTAATATGTTGGTACAAGAGGAGGCTAGGCTGAAGGAGCATGGAGCGAGTTCATCTCATGCTCATATTGCAACTTCAGGGGCATCAAAGAAATTTGGAAATTTGTCTGAAAATGGTAAGAATTGTGCACCACCCAAAATGAATGAGAAATCTAAACCAAGTTTTAAGAAGAAAGACAATGAAGTAAAATGTCGATTATGTGGAAAACACAAACACTTTCAGAAGGATTGCGACAAACGTCGTCAATGGTTCGAAAAGAAGAGTGAATCCTTGGGCTTCACAAGTTTTTTCGAATCGAATGTGATTATTGTCTCGCCCAATACTTGACGAATTGATTTCAGTGCTAATGTTCTTGTTTCAAATTATTTGCAGGAATGTCTTATGACCCAAACTACAAGTTCAAATGAAACCTATTTACTTATGAAAAATCAGAACAAGCCTCCAGTTCAAGCTATCGGGACCTATCGATCATTTTAAATAATAATTTTTATTTAGATTTTTATCACTCTTTATTTTAAACAATTTCTAGAAATTTGATTTTGTTTCCAAACTAGATAAGTTTGAATTTTGTTTTGAGTTTGAGAATAACTGTTTTTCATTATTTAGAAATCCTAATATTTTTGCTTCTAGTATTATGCTTGATGATTTGTATCGTTTAAATCTAAACAGCTTCGAAATAAGTATGACTGTGCAAAATAAAGTTGAAAATAAACATATTAATAATTCATCATTCTTATGACATGAAAGAATGAAAAGGCTAGTAAAGGATAATGTTCTCCCAAACTTAGACTTTTCATACTTTATCATGTGTGTTGATTGTACTAAGGGTAAACAAATCAAACACAGTAAAAAATTTACCGCAAGAAGTATTGAGCTCCTTGAACAATACATATAGATATTTGCAGACCTTTTGATGTTCCAACTTTCACTGGTAAAAAATATGTTATCACATTTATCGATAATTTTTCACGTTATAGTTATATTTATTGCATGAAAAATGTCAGTCAACATAACTATTGGAACATTTTGTGACTGATATTGAAAGGCAATTAAATAAAAATGTGAAAATTAATTGATCTGATAAAGGTGGTAAATATTATGATCGTATCACTGAAATAGGTCAAGTATCTGACCATTTTTTTAATTATATATAAAAGCCTGAAAATTATTGAAATCGCTAATGTCAGATTCTTTGAGAATGGTGATATCAGTGGGAGTTCTAATATACGTAATTTGGTCATAGAGGAAATAAAGGTAGCATTCCCTCTTCCTCAATTTCTCAAGTTAGTAATATCCGATGTTGTTTAACCGCCTAATAACATTGAACATTTAAATGATCAACCACTTATTGATGATGTCACAGTCATTGATGAAGATGTAGTGGAACCATAACCAGAAGTGTCATCAAGACGTTCTCAACGAGAACGAAAACCGGCTACTTCTGATGACTATGTAGTGTATCTTCAAGAATCTTATTTGATACAGGGAAATGTAATGATTCGATTTCACATTTATAAGCCATTAAGAGTAATTATTCAAATAAATGGATTGTCATCATGGATTGATGGACACAAAAGTGTTGGGTGTAAGTGAATCTTCAAGATCAAACTCGACATGAATAGAAATATCAAACGTTTTAACGCCAGACTTGTTGCCAAAGATTTTATTCAGAAAGATGATGTTGATTATGAAGAAATCTTCTCTCCTGTGTCAAAAGAAGGTATCCCTCAGAATTACTACGGCAGTTGTAGTCCATTATGACTTGAAACTACATCAAATGGATGTGAAAACTGTCTTTTGAATGGTGATTTGAAATTTAGTCTGCAAATTTAAGAAATCAATCATGGACTGAAGTAGGCTTCTTGACAACGGTATTTTATGTTTCACAATATCATTATCGCTTTTTGGGTTTAAGGAAAACAGCGTTGATCGGTGTATATACCCGAAGATTAGTGGGAGCAAGTTCATATTTTCGATTATGTACGTTCATGTGATGTATTGCTCGTAAGTAGTAATCTTGGATAACTGTACGAAACCAAGGATTAGCTCTCTTAAAATTTTGAGAAAGATATGTGTGAGGCACCTTACGTGATAGGAATAGAAATATTTCATGATTGATCACGTGGACTGTTATGACTGCCTCATAAGTGTTACATAGATTAAATTTTAGAGAGATTTAGAATGAGTATATGTTCTTCAAGTGTTGTTCCAATTCATAAAGGAGATAAATTCTCTTTGGATCAATGTTCAAATACTGACTTGGAACGTAAAGAAATGAATAGTATTCCTTATGCATTTATCGTGGGGAGTTTGACTTATGTATAGGTTTGTACCAGACAGAACATCAATTTTGCAATTAAAATGCTTGGGTGTTACCAAAGTAATCCCGACATTGAACATTGGAGAACTGCAAAGATGACAATGAGATACTTAAAGAGAACAAGAGATTACAAGCTCACTTAAACGACAAGAAATGAAATGAGCTAAATATATGGTATTAAAGTATCTTGTCGTAAATGATGAAGTTCGGAAACAAAGTATATCCATAGTATACATAAGTATTCAGCTTATGGTCGCTGATGCATTTACGAAGCTAGGGTTTGTCCTCTCTCTGCCCTATAAATAGATGTGAGGCCCCAGCAATCTTTACACGTTATAGAAAACACGTAAACGAGGGGAAAGAGAGAGAAAAGAATCCCTGCAATTCCTGCCACTCAATTGGAGGAGAATACAAGGGAGTTTTCTTCTTCCCTAATCGCTTCCGCTATGAATCGTCAAGGTAAGCTTTCGATCCAATCATGATTATGGTTAATTACGTAAAATATATGTTGTTCAAGATCCTATATTGTTCCAATTTAATTATGTTCTTAAATATATAAATTGTGAATTATATTACATGTCTGTCATACTGGCAATTTATAGGGTGGAAATTTAAATTTTGAAGAAAATCTTTTAAATTTTGCATGCCTTATAGGTAATATCAATTGATAAGTCAATCCATGTTCAGATGATGCATTCCGTAATTTTTCTCCACCACTATTTCTAAAAGATTCATCAACTCCTGACATTGGAGTTCAATATTTTATAATGGCTTATTGTTATACTTTGCTCTTTGGTGTTTTTGAATAAAAATCTTTAAAAAATAAATAAATAGGAAAATGAAACTTTTGTTCGGTGACGATTCAGATTCAATGGTTATGGACCAGAAAAATCTTCATTTAAAAAAAAGAAAAAAAAAAAAAAAGGATGTGTGGATAATATATATGTAAAGTGATGTGGGGAATTTATGAGTTTGACCACCATGTGCTCACCTTTGGCTCCTTCTTTAGTTGATCTCATCATGTGTACCACATGCTCATCATCCGCCTCATCCAACTCTCGTGCGCCACCCCCCAACTGTATTTATCTAAAATAATTTTTGTTATAAACGGGAGTGACCTAAGGGTTAAGAGCATTGGGCCGTTAGCTCTCCATCTGACTCCTGTGATCCTGCGATTTACCTCCTTCACGTTGGCTCAGGAATAACCTGTTTTCTTTAAAGCAAATTAAGCATTTTTTTTTCTCTCTGTTCTAAAATAAATGGTCTATTATAATTTATAAATAATTTTATATATAAGTCGTCCTTGCACCAAGTTGATAAAAAAAATAGGCTGAGTCGATTTTTGTCAAAAAAAAAAAAAGAAAAAGAAAAAGAAAACCTTGGCGTCTTTTAAAAGTGAAAAAATGAAAAAGTGGGGTGGGGTGGGGGTGGTGGCAAGCAAAACGTGAAGAATTTGCGTAACGGCTGATATGGGCAAACAAAGGAATAATAAATTCTATTCTCTGCTGCTTTTGGTGGCCACATTTCTATGCATTTTTTTTTTAAACTTTGTATTTGTCTTGGAATCTATCAATTCAAACGTTTATTTCTAGTTAAGCATTTTCCAGTACAATTTAAATTTAAGTGTGTGGTTAGTGGTGCATGCTACAATCAAATTGGTACGTTTGGATGATATATTTTAATGAATTTGTTTTAATGTTTTAATTTAAGTGTAAAGAATATGAGTTTTAAAATATAAAATAATGAGAGAGAAAATTACAAATTTCGATGCAAAAAATATGTCATGCGAATATTAAACTAAAATTTATCATAAATAAATAAAAAATAAAAACCGGTTTTAGCTTAGTGGTTTTAGCTTCAATTTTTAATGTTTAAATTATTTTTATTGATTTCACCTCTCTCTCTCTCTCTCTCTCTCTCTCTCTCTCTCTCTCTCTCTCTCTCTCTCTCTCTCTCTCTCTCACACAAAAACAAAAAAAAAA